>JBBPBX010091758.1:0-13872 GCA_038048925.1 Garcialebias charrua
TATATATATATATATATATATATATATATATATATATATATATATATATATATATACTGTAGTATGTATTATTACAGTATCTGAATATGTATACATAATGTGTGTGTGCATCTTTGGTTGTATCTTGCTAAACATATATTAAAGTACAGTATTGTATTCCACCAAAATTATTTAAATATGCTAAACTATACGTTCCTATACATGCAGTTTTAATAGCTGTATGCCTAAAATTTAAATATGTGACAATAGGATTACTATTCAGCGTGTTATGATTGATTAAATGCGCTGATACTTTATTGTGCCAGCCAAATATATAAGGCTGAGTGGAGCGGTGGACAGCGCCAAGATGGCTGCCCTAAATCTCGTCAGCTCCAATAGGCGAGAGCGGGCCATGCGGTATCTAGTGTTCTATATATGATATCTATGGAATTAGCCCCTGAGTTCACCTCTGACCCGGAAGATGTCAAGATGGAATAGTCCATTTTTAGTAGGGGGATAAAGAAATCGACCGTTTTTTTTATTGCGTATTTAATGATCGTTTTCATCGTAACTATAATTATTTTTATGTTAAATGTACATTAACAAGCAGGATCAATGTTAGGGATGTAGGTGACTGGCCGGGGCGCGGCGGGGCCGGGCCCCATGCTGATTGGGATCCCCAGGCAACGGCATCATTTACCTACATGGTAGATCCGAGTCTGTTCTCCGCTCTGCCTCCCCCTCACACCCTCCCTCCTCTCTGCTCTTTATGGTGGGGAAAAAGGTAAAACAAGCAGCATAAGAGCTTGTAAATAAGTTTATTGGTTTTTACTGATAGATAATTAGTTATTAGCGGTACTGCATTTTAAATAAAAATAGCACAAATCCGCTTATGAATTATAAAAGTTAGTCAAACCACAAAAACGCTGACAAAAAGTTTAGGTCCACTGTAAGCGGATTAGCGCTTTAGCGCTATCTAGCGTATCCGGGATACCGATACTGATACTGGATCGGATCAGCCCCATCCTTACTACGAACACTCGTTTTTCATCACAAATGTTCATACCAGTTCATAAACATGCTCAGGAACTTGTTTACAAACGGTTAGCTAACACACTTTCATCTAAAAACACATAAAAGTGCTGTATTTTTTGTATGTTCTTTACAACTTTACTGCTCGTTCGACAGCTCGTAAGTCCAGAACCTCGTATGTAAGAGCGCTCGTAAATCGAGGACTACCTGTATATGGATGGACAGACAGACAGACAGACAGACAGACAGACAGACAGACAGACAGACAGACAGACAAGAGTAGTCCCTCACTACTTCACTATATCACAGATTTTCAAAATAAGATTGGACATGACACAATAGGCTGATTGATGGATGAACCATGTGTTGTTTATTTAAAATAAATTATTTTAAATGTTTTTGCGCCATGTGTGCAGCCCACAAGTGCAGGGGGAGCTCCCTCCTGCAGCTGATCAGCTGATCTCCCTCTCTGACACTCACACATTTCTCCATTTGCTGTCCAGATGCACCAATCGACTTTTGTCTTCCAACTTAAATTTTAAAGTATGTCACATCGTAAAATCTTCATAATTACAAAATATAAACGTGTTAAGTTATTTTAATTATTTTAGAACTTCTATGTTCAGCTGCGTAATTGATCAAGAAGTTCATTTCTGCTCCGTGCTGCAGAGCTGAAGCTGCGTGACATCCTGTCATGTCCTGCTGCACTTCTCTTCTCTATTTAAATTTAAATACTGTAACATTTTAAATAATAATAATAATAATAATAATAATTGTCTAATCTTGTCATCTGCGTATGTTTCCCATACACAGACGAAATTCGTCTCTGCATTTAACCCAACCACCTACCAGGCGGTGCAGTGAGCAGCCATATAAGGCGCTCGGGGAGCTGGAGAAATAGGTGTGCACTCATAGACACCCCAAGATGTGTAGTGGCCGGGACGCGAACCCGCGTCCTTCGGGTCCCAAGTCAAACGCCCTAACCACTACACCATCTTGGCTCCTCAACAATGCTGCATGGGTTGTTGATTTAAAATGTTACAGTATTTAAATTTAAATTGTTTATTTAAGGATGGAGATTGGGAGGAACAGGTGATGAGTGTGATTACAGACTGACACATGTCATGACAACGTTTACTGAACTTAAACTGAACTTGAACTACTGTATCCCTAATTCACAGTTTTTCACTTATTGTGGGTGGGCGGGGTCCCAAACACCTGTGATAAATGAGGGACTACTGACACAGGTGCTGGTCACAAAATGAGAATATCATGAAAAAAGTTGATTTATTTCAGTAATTCCATTCAAAAAGTGAATCTTGTGTGACACACTATCATCTACTAAACTCAAAGCACCTGCACAGGTTTCCCCAGGTGTCATTAAAATGCTTCAGTTTGGTTCAATATGAGGAAGACTGCAGACATAACTGGCCAGAAGACCATCACTGATACTAGTGATGAGCAAATGAAGCTTTTATGAAGCACTGAACCAGTTGGGCCAAATGTTTCAAAACTAGGTTCATTTCTTGAAGCTTCTGTTACAGTGACCTCTTGTGGCATTTTGCAATGTTGCTGTCAAATTAGGCATTATGCTTTTGGTGGCGCACATTGAAGAAGTTCATTGACTTGTGTTAAAGAAACTGCTTTACTGTGGTAAAATACATAAATTAATAAAAAAAAATCATCAACTTTCTGTCTTGTCTGGTATGAAATGCTTATATGTTTTCAAATAAAGACTGATAAATGTACGTTGAAGAGATTTAATAAAAATGTTGCAGTGGTATTGTGCTTGTGTCTTGTGTCCTTGGGTGTCCTGAAAGGCGCTTTTAAATAAAATGATTATTATTATTATTATTATTATTGTGTAACTGCAGCAGTCAGTCTTTTATCGTTCTTATAAATAACAATGAACAGATATCTCCAGCATCTCCATGTTTGTTGCTGAAGTGTCTACTCATAGCGGAGGTATTCCCATGATGCTTCAGTTCAGCTGAACACACCAAACACTGCACCTGTAGAAATACTCATGTAAATAGACATTTAATTTGAGCCCACACTGGCTTATGACTATTAAAATCACATATATCATTTTACTGTAATTCTATTAACTACATGGGTTAAATGGGTTAGATAATATGTTGAACATTACTATAACTTTTTTGACATATTTAAATATCAAAACCACCTTATCATGAGCAGAATGAAGTGTTCCCACATGTTAGAACAACCTCTTTTTCTGGCTGGTTCCATAATTCTTCATTTTCAACTAGATCAACAACACAACAGCAAAAACACCTGCTCTACCAACACATTACAAACATTTTAGAGTTGTTTTATAGAGTTGAGTGCTCTCAATTCTAAACTGACTCAACCTGTCAACTGTCAGAATCGAGATGAAGCAGTGACAGAGAATCAGCTGTTTGGACCATGAACCAGTTCAACGATTCATTCCAACAACGAAACAGTTTATGTTTCTGACATCACATGTCACGTGACTTCTTCTGCACCAGAACAGGCTCTGAAGCAGTGGTCCGATGTAATTTTACTGCAGGGTTTGAAGCATGTTTTGAAGCTTTTGTTTCATACTACCATCACTAAGTGATATCCTCCATAGGATGGGTAAACCACAAAAGTTCATAGCTAAGGAGGCTGGCTGTTCACAGAGTGCTGTGTCCAAACATTGAAAAAAAAAAAACTGTATGCCTCTCTATTGTTGTCGCTGTTGATGAAACCAGGTCTCTCTTGTAAATGAGTCCTCGGGGCTCAATGGGATTAACCTGTCTAAATAAAGGTTGAATGAATATCAATGGAAAGTCTAGTGGAAGGGCAAAATGTGGCAGGAGAAGACGCACCAGCAAAACAGATGACCGTGAGCTTCAGTGGATTATCAACCAGAGAAGATTCCAGAATCTGACAGAGATCCAGAAAGAGTGGAATGAGTCACAGCTTCAAAAACCACCACATTCAGACACATCTGGGAGATGGGCTACAGCTGTTGGGTTCCTCTGTCCTCTTTTCTGATGAAAGTAAAGTGTGTCTTTCATTCAGAAATCAAGTTCCAAGGGTTTGGAGGAAGAAGGATGAGGAACAGAACCTGTACTGGTTGAGGTCCAGTGTGAAATATCCACAGTCAGTCATGGTTTGGGTGCAACATCTGGTGCAGGTGTTGGTAAACTCTGCTTTCTTACTCACTGCAACATCTACCAGAATGTTTTAGAGACTTCATGATGTCTTCTGCTGAGGATCTGTATGCAGATGCAGATTTCATCTTCCAGCAGGACCTGGCCCCTGCCCATGCTGCCAGAAGTACCAAAACCTGGTTTGATGTCCACAGTGCTGGACTGGCCAGACAACTGGAGAATCTATGGAGTATTGTCAAGAGGAACATGAGGAACACCAGAGCCAACAACAAAGAAGAGCTGACAGCATCAAGGAGATCTGGGCTTCCAGAACTCCCAGTTACTGCAACAGGCTGATGGCCTCAATGCCACGTTGCATCCAGGCAGTGATTAAGACAAAGGAATTCCCAACCAAGTACTGATGACTGACATATTGTTTTGAAAGTATCATATTTTAATTGAGTTGTTGTGATCCTATTCTTTTTCTGCAAAAACCAAGTACTGTAATGTGTTGCTGATGTCTTCACAGTATTCTAATTTTTTTTCAAATCCTGTTTTTGTGTGTTTCATGAGCTGGAAGCTCAAATTATGTAAAAATAAACCCCAAAAAAAGCAAACAAACTTGAATTTGTTTTAATTTGTGGACCCTGAATCTATCACCTATTAAATATGAACTTTTTGAATGGAATAATGGAAGTTCAACAACTTTTCCATGACATTCTAATATTTTGGAAAGGGTATAGTCATCATCAATACAAATCATTTCAAACACTCACCAGAGAAATCAAAAGAATAAACTGGATGAATTCTCCTCTCCAGCACCTCTTGCTTTGGAGCAAAACTCCAGCTCTACTTTATTTTAACTTATTTTATTAAGAACTGGTCGTTTCATCGTGTTATATATTTCTATGGTTTCATCACTTTCACACCATGTGGTCTGGAACTGTTTTCTTCTCCTTGGAATGAACATTATTTATCTGCCAACAGCGCCATCTAGTGGCGCCACCGCGACAAAACAAAAACATTTACCCTTCATTGTGTCAAAATTATGTGGTTAGGGTTACTATATAAAATGTATTTTTGTTCATAAAAAGGAAATAAAATTATCAATGATCTGTGGTAATTAAAAACAAGATATTTAAAGAATGAAACATTGAAATATTCAATGATAAAATAAATTGAAAAACTCAGTCAGCATGAAATATCCAGGAAAATGGTAAATGGTAAATGGAGCTTATTTATAAAGCGCCTTCCAGCCCCCTCTGAGGAGCCCCAAAGCGCTTTACAATACGAGCCATCTACCCATTCATACACACATTCATACACCGTTAGTGGTAGCCTGCCTTGTAGGGCGCTATCCAGACCTACCGGGAGCAACTTGGGGTTAAGTGTCTTGCCCAGGGACACAACGACACATGGCGGATGCGGGACTCGAACCTCCGACCTTCCGATTGGGGGTCGACTGCCATTACCACTGTGCCACGGCCGTCCCCGTGAAAATGAACACAGTTCATTTTCATTGACCCTTGTTGTGCATTAGAAGGGCATATGTTGTGAAAACATCATGATGCTACCACCACCATGCTTGACAGTTGTTTATGTCATTTGTATGCTTGAAAGCCTCATTTAGACTCTTCATTTTCACTACATTAATTTTCCTCTGGGATTAATAAAGTATTTTTGAATTTAATTGAATTCAAAAAGACTTCTTCTTCTTCTTCTATCTGTGGCCAAAATGATGAATCGTCTCATCTGAGTATAATTTATACTCAGATGAGACGATTCATCATAAACCATAATCTTTCTGGACAAAATGTTTATACTGTACACTGTAAAAAAAGTCCGTGAATTTAACAGTAAATGTCTGTAAAATGCTGACAGAAATATTTTGTAAATTGAAATACAGGAAAAAAATGTTTAAGTAACAGGGGTGTTTTGTAAAATCTAAAACAAATTATTATTGTTATTTTTACATTACCAATATGTTAAAAAGACAACATTTTGTCATCGTAATTACTTATCGCTGTATTTAAAACAAAGAAAAACTGTGATTCTGAAAACAAAATAGTACAATTACATTTACAGCATAATAGTGTTAAATTTATCTTTTTTTCTGTTATTTTTACATTCAAACTTTTAACAATTCCAAGCAGCTCAGACACATCTTTACTATAATGTCAGCAAAATATATATATATTTTTAGGGGTTTAGCTTGTTAAATTTTAAAGAAATGCCCGGTTTCCACTCGCTGCTCGTTCACGCTTGTGACAGTGAAACTACCGTACGGTATTTTTTAAACATGTTTAAATTTTTTAAACATGATTTTTTAAATTCAGCTGATTTGACCATTATGTGCATTTACTGTATTAAGGAAAAGTTCAGCTAAGACACATCTTTGCTATAATTTTCAGCAAACAAATAATTGTTTTTAAGTGTTAATCTTGTTACAGTACTTCCGGGCACGCTCCTGTGGCCATTTGGCAGCCAATCCATTTTTGGCAAAACACCGGCCCACATTTCCGGGTTGTCTGCAGTGATAAATAAAGCACCTTGATAGCAGTTTATCTGTGCTCTATAAATAAAGATGCCTTGACGTGTTACGCGACGCGTCAGCGGTGACGCATAATAGATGCGACATATACGGCGGTGCGACAAGTTCATAGATTTTTCCACTTTATTGGACATAATTGGACTGATGCGACATGTACGGCGGAAAATACGGTAATAAGAAAATCACTTAAACAACATATCATCCAATATTAGAATTTTGGGGGATTTATTCTGTGATAAAACCCTTTGGCGTTAGTTTGAGTGAGATGCTTTTTTTATTATTATCATAATTTTATTTTTATTATTATTACAGTATTATTATTTTCATAAAAAAAAATATTTTGTTTGTTTGTTTGAGTGTGCTGCTGTATGAGAGTGTCTGGTCAAGCAGAAGTCTTCTGTCTTGCTATTGGTCGGTTTAAGCGGACGGAATGGTGGAAATCCCCTTCAGAGCTCCCACACCGGTACTGCCTGCACCTGTGGCCTTTTTGAAGTTTTGGCGAACACACACACTGGATCTTGCTGTGTGCGCGTGGGCTCATTAGTTGCCACCAGACATTAATACGTATTATTGTCCATGGTTCCCACCAGTACTGACGCCACAAAGCTGTGAGTGCCTGTTAGACGCTATTCAACAACAGAGTGACTATAGAGCATACTTTTTATTTTGTTTATGACGGGTGTATGATAATTTCCCTCAAAATACAATAATTTTAGGGCTCTAGTACGATAATCCTACATTTCTCACCTGGCAACACTGACGCGCATGCTCAGAACACACACACATACATCGCACATGCGCAGAGCCTCATTTTTGAGCGCGTTTGCTTGCTTCTCTTGGGAAATCTTAACAGATACCAGTAAGTATGTTTTTTAATCATAATGTATGAAGTTGGTTGGTATCAAAATGTTTAAAACAGGCGATGTTGATATTGACTCAGCTCGTGTTAGCTAACGGTAGAGCTAGCCAACTAATATAAGTCAACATACCTAGCTAGCGGCTAGCTACAATATAATTTTAAAATTTCGTTTGAGACAATTGTGCTTGCGCGTGCCGTGGAAGTTAACAGGTTTAATAACATTGAGTCTGTCTCTTAAAAGAACGCAGTTCTAGCGATTATCACGTACAGGCTAAAACTCTATGCGAAAGTTGCTTTTAATCCGATTTTGTTAGATGCTACTCGCAAGCTAACGGTTAAGCTAAAGGCTAAGCTAGCGGGAGTCAACAGCGCCTCTATAGCGGCCACGAAGAGTAATTACAGTCACTTTGTGATAAAACAAGCAGAACATTTACACAGAATAGATGCTGAAACCTCTGCATTTAATGTAAAACAGCATCTTTTAAAGTTATTCTGTGCACTCCAGTTTATTTCAAATAAAACGTTTAAAATAACAAACAAGCATCTTTTGACTTTGTTTTCACAAAAATCAAAACAAAGATGGCAGAACAGATTTGAACATGTCACAGGACAACAAAATTGATAAAAATCACAGATTTTTAATTAAAGTGATATATTTAATGTTATGCTGAGCACACAGTGCAAGCGATGATTTGGAAGACGTCAAAATGAAACAATTTAAATCCAGAATATTTGACTATTGTGCTCCAAATAGATTATAAAAGTAATAATTTTTCTGGTTTGCAGGAAGGAGATGAAGACCAGTTTGGAGAAGTACGAGATGAACACTCAGATGAAGACCGTGAAGGAGAGGAAGCATGTGTGACCTGACCACTACACTTACAGCCAATGTAAGTGTACCCTGATGCATGATCAATAATCCAGGTAGAAAAATGTAAAAAAGCACAGAAGATCAACATCATCAGACCAGGACTCTGTAGTCTACACTCATCTACAGGCCAGCGGTCACTCTTTCAGGGATGAAGCTGTTCACATCCTTGATAGAGAGGAACAATGGTTTGAGAGAGGAGTAAAGGAGTCCATCTTTGTGAAAAGAAACCGCCCATCATTAAACAGAGGTGGAGGCCTCCGGGTTCAACTGTCCCCCTCTTACAATGCTGTTATTGCTTGTATCACTCAGCCCTCTGTGAATAGCAAACAACCATCAGGGTGCTAACGATCCATCGTTAGGCTGATGGTCCTCCTTGATCATGTGAGCAGCTGGTTTCGGCTGTCATCAGCCAACTGGTTGATCCACTGTGAGAGGGTGCTATTTATAAGACTGAGCTGAATACAGCAGCTCAGACTGAGGAAGTCTTTTGGACGAAAGACGAAACGTTTCTACATTTATTTATTTTTTTGACTGTCCAGAGGACCAGACTTAGCTTTTTTAGATTTTTCTACCTGGATTATTGAGCATGCATCAGGGTACTTTTTAAATCCAACAGATTTGACCATTACGTGAATTTATTAAGGAACGGTTAAGCTCAGGAACCCTTGTGCTATAAAGTCAGATAAGAATTATTTTTTTTTTAAAGGTAAAGTTTTTTTTTTCATGATGTTAAATTCCTTTTTGTTCCAACAGCTTTCTGCACAACGAACTGACCCTCACTGAAAATAAGATTCACCTGACTTTGAATTTCAGTGATAAAAGTTACAGGGAACCCTCGAGTTACGTCAGGGATCCGGACCTACGGGTGTGACTTAGGTCGATTCTGTCGTATCTCGCGGACCAAAAACACGTGCCTGTCGTAGGTCCGCATTTCTGACGTAGGTCGAGGCTATACCGTTAACGGAGCGCCGCACACACATTTAACGGCATGAGAATGAACAAGCGGACATCCTGTGCCATAAACATGCACAGAACTTTATTTACAAACACTTAGATAACACATTATACCACACATTCATCCATAAACACACAAAACCAGTACAGCATGTACTGTACAGGTAAAGTACTGTACAGTAATGTTTTTTTCAGCACAGACAAAGCATACAAAATACAAATCTCTTCCTGAACAGTTCTCAGCCATAATCTGCAAATGAGTTCAACCATGAAACATGAACACTTCTCTTTGAGCAGCAGCTGTTAACATCAAAATGCAGCAAATGATAAGGAACTCCCATGCACCAATCATGCACCAAATCAGCCAAATCATCAGAAACATGTTGCAACCATCATGTTTTTGAAACCAGTGCAGTCCATGTGGTGTTTGTGTGCAGTCCATGTGCATGAAAAAGTCCATGAACTCTAAAAAAGCTAGAAGCAGCAGAAAAAGGAAACAAGGAAACAAAATGTCCTTACTTTGACTGAAGTGTAGGTAGACACTGATGTTTTTCTCAAGTTCAAACCTGGATCAGATGGAACTGCTTAGCCAGTGCTCAACCATGAATCAACCATGAACACTCAAGGCACTGTAGCCCTCCCCCACCTTGCCGCTTGCCGTAATGACGCACTTTTTTTGCCGTATCTCGATTACATACTTATAATGTATTTCTGACGTAAGTCCGTTTTTTCGGTCGTATGTCGACGGCATTCTTTCAAAGAGGCCTGTCGTAAGTCCGCGTTGCCGTAGGTCGCAGGTGTCGTAACTCGAGGGTTTCCTGTATTGCAAATTTTGTCCCCAAAAGCTTTGGAACATACAGATGATTGTGCTCCAAATAAATTATAAAAGTAATAATTTTTCTGGTTTGCAGGAAGGAGATGAAGACCAGTTTGGAGAAGTACGAGATGAACACTCCGATGAAGACGGCATGTGTGACCACTACACTTACAGCCAATGTACGGTAAGTGTAGTGTTCTTGTCATTATTCAGTACTTTAGCCTTTTTATTCAGACATTTATTTTTATTGTTAATTAATTCCTGTTTTTGTAGCTCGGAGAAACAGGTGATGTGATGACTATGAAGAAAAAAGATTTACATCCTAGAGACATCGATGCCTTTTGGCTCCAGCGTCAGTTCAGTCGTTTCTAGCACTTTAAGATTTTTGTTAATGAAAAGTGCGTTGTAAATTAAATTCATTATTATTCTTATTATTCTATGACGATGCCATTGTCTCTCAAAAGAAAGCTGATGAAGTCTTAGAAATCCTCAAGGTTTGTCTGTCGACATTTGTTGATAGTTGACTCGTGCCCCCCCCCCACACACACACACAGATCTTTTGGACACCCCTTTTCTCCTGTTTTACAGACTGCCAGTGATGACAGAGAATGTGAGAACCAGCTGGTGCTGTTGTTGGGCGTCAACGCATTCGATTTCATTAAAATCCTCCGTCAGCACCGTCGCATGAGTAAGTCAAGTCTGGCTGGATGAAAGTTTGCCACAACGTTCTGCCATATTGTTTTTATTTTGAAATTGTTTGTGTCTTTTCACATACACACAGTTCAGTATTGTACCATGCTGGCGAGCGCTCAGAGTGAAGCATAAAATGAACGTATCATAGGGAAAATGGAGTCGGATCAGGAGCTGTCAAAGATTCTCTACCAGCTTCAGGAGACAGAGAAGGAGGACATAATTCGGGTAAGAATTCCTGTTTGTGAAGTTATGCCATAAAACCATTTGTCTGTGTGGACCATCACAGCTCGGTTTTGTTTTCTAGGAAGAGCGATCTCGCAGGGAGAGGGTGAGGAAGTCTCGCGTTGATGACTTGGAAGCATTGGACGTTGGCCATGGAGAGGTAAATACTGTCACATTTTCTATAGAGACATACACTTGATGGAAATGTGCCAGACTATTAAAGCTGTCGTGTTCTCCTACAGTCAGTGGTGCCTCGACAGCTTCTGGACCTTGAAGACTTGACCTTCACTCAGGGTAGCCATTTCATGGCCAACAAACGTTGCCAGCTCCCAGATGGCTCTTCGTAAGCAACGCAAAGGTTATGAAGAGGTTCATGTGCCTGCCCTGAAGCCTACACCCTTTGCTGACAATGAGGTTTGTTGATATTATCACTCGGTATACATACTACATACAATCATACATACATACAACATAAATGCTACATACATACATGTAACATACATACTACATACATACATACATACATGCTACATTCATACTACATACATGCTACATACATACATGTTACATACATACTACATACATACTACATACTACATACTGGTGCATGCTACATACATACATGCTCCCTCCTTACATACATACTACATACATGCTACATACATACTACATACATATATCATACATACATACAACATGCATACATACATACAACATACATACAAACATACATACATACAACATACATACATAATACATCATACATACATACATACATAGTACATGCATACATACTACTGTACATACATTCATACTACATACATACATACAGAATACATACATACTACATACATATAGAATACATCATACAACAAACATATAGAATATATCATACAACAAACATACAGAATACATATATATACTATATGCAACATACATACTACATGTACACAACATACATACTTTTACTAATGTGTTTTTCCTTCGCTCTTTTAAATGTATTTACTGAAACTTAATATTGTTGTGTTCAAATTAAAAACAGTACAGTATTGGCAAACTAAGCCAATTTCTTTATTTTTTTAGGACAGTCCTGCTTTGCTGCCAGACGGTTTATGCTGAGTTTGGATCGGAACATTGTGCATGGCAACATCCCTTCCTTAATTTCTGCCCTTTGCATGATGTTTGGCAGCTATTACTCCTTCAACATCCACTACCCATCAGGCCTTGCATCAACTCTGGAATGTCTTCAAAGGTGAGTTACCGTCCTCTTCTCTTTATTGGTTTGTCAGTCAGTCATCTTGCACTTGTTACAGTTCCTATCTCAAGGGGTCAATGGGCAAGAGGTGAGATACACCCTACTAGACATGTTGCTATTCTATCATATGGCTCATATCATATTTGTTTGATCCTATTGACCCTTTGCACATGATGTCATGCACCCCAAAAGACCGCCCATCTTCGCCATTATGGACGTCAGAAACAATCTATTGTTAGCGTATTCTCTTATACAATTAGTCAAAAAAGAGACATTTGATGGACAGTGGGTCCTCACAATACAAACCCATGCACACACACACTCTTAGACACACAATCCTAAAAGCAAAAAGTCCACATTACTCACACACGCTCTGACTGGGGGGCTGAAGGTTTATCTAACGAAAACCCTTACTGTATATCAATTATGTCCTCTGATTTTTTTGTTTGTTTTTGTATTTCTTTAGGTGCTTCTTTGGAATCAACCAAGAAAAAGGCACTAAAGTTGAAAAGACCCGCACATCCCGTCTTCACGTGAATCCCAGAGTCCTCACGTTAATCCAGGAGCTCTCAGATCATGAGTGGCGTGATGTCTGAATACGGACTAAACCTGTGAGTTACAATGCAAAAAAGATAAACAATTGTTACAGTGTCATTGCTGTTTTTTTTTTTTTTTTTTTTACATACTATACATCAGTGTACGGTATAGATCTTTTGATTTTGTTAGAAAAGCCTGTAAAAGGTTAAAGGTTTTGTATTGTTAAAATATGAACACACGGCAGTTGTGTGTGACATTGGTTATAACTTGTAAGTAACTGAAATACAAGAAACAGAGCTGTAAATGTGGCTGAAGTTATTTTGTATGTTTTCACAGACAGTTGGGCTATTCTGGTATTTTGGTTTAATTAAAAAAATTGGAAACACTAAGTATAAAACAGAAATGTTTCATTACGTTTTTTGAAGCTGTTCTTATTTTTTACATTTTCGTTTTTTACATAAACGGATGAGAAAAACTTTTAGTTTAGTTTTAATTAATTAAGTTTTAATTTAATTTAATTTTAGTATTTGAAAGTCATTCTAACAAGTTTTATTTTTCGTATTTCACTAATGCTGAGTATGTGAAATTTGTTTGGGTAAGTCTTGTTTTGTTTGTAAAACAGTGACATGTTCATGCTAATTTGCTAAATAAAAATGCTAAAAAAAATAAAAAAAATACTGTATATTTTTTATAAAAATAGCTGACAATTGTGGTTATCAGAATAAATCTGTAAAAAAAAATAAAAAAAATTGTACTTTTTACAAAAAAAACCTGGCAGCTGTGGTTGCCAGAATAAATCTGTAAAAAATACTATGAACACGTAAACAGTTTTACAGTTAGTTGTAATTTCAACAGTTTTAATATGTAGAATTTCCAAGAAATATTGTAAACTTAAACAGATTTTAAATGTACATCTAAGTAAAATAATCTGTAAAATTTACTGTTTGATTTGTATTTTTTACATTAAAATATTGTAAAAAGTA
>JBBPBX010091760.1:0-10014 GCA_038048925.1 Garcialebias charrua
GTAGAAGGAGGTGAACTGGGCTGCTCAGACCAGCTCGTCTCAGCCGTCTGAGGAAGTAGAGTCTCTGATGACCTTTCTTGATCAGGCTGGTGGTGTTGTTGCTCCAGCTGAGGTTATCATTCAAGTGTACACCCAAGTACTTGTAGCTGGAGACCACCTCCACCGCAGATCCACCTATGTTCAGTGGGGTGTGGGTGTGTTTGTTCCTTCTGAAGTCCACAATCATCTCCTTCGTCTTCTTCACATTCATGTGAAGGTTATTCTCTTTGCACCAGCTCTCCAGATGTTCCACCTCCTGTCTGTAGCTGGATTCATCATTATCTGTGATGCATCCCACCACAGCTGTATCATCTGCAAACTTAACAATATGACAGCCTGGATGTGTGGCTGTACAATCATATGTGAGCAGAGTGAACAGAAGAGGGCTCAGCACACATCCCTGAGGAGAGCCAGTGCTGAGGGTGATGGTGGAGGAGGAGAAGTTGTGGATCTTCACGGACTGTGGTCTGTCTGTTAAGAAGTCTAAGACCCAGTTACAAATAGAGGGGCTTAGTCCAAGTGTGGATAGTTTGTCTATCAGAGTTTGGGGGATCATGGTGTTGAAGGCAGATGTGAAGTCCACAAAGAGCAGACGCACGTATGAGTCCTTCTGATCCAGGTGGGTGAGAGCAGTGTGGACCACGGAGGAGATGGCGTCCTCTGTTGATCGGTTCTCACGATATGCATATTGATGAGGGTCCTCGTTGATGTTGACGGCTGTCTTGATGTGGGACATGACCAGTTTCTCAAAACATTTAGCGACTATCGGGGTGAGGGCCACCGGTCTATAGTCATTCAGACCAGTCACTGTGGAGCTTTTTGGGACTGGGATGATGGTGGCGGTCTTCAGGCAGGTGGGAACTGACTCCAGTGCAAGTGAGGTGGTGAAGATGTCAGCCAGCACCTCACAGAGCTGGTCCGCACATTCCTTCAGAACTTTCCCTGGGATGTTGTCTGGACCCGTAGCTTTATGAGGGTTGATCCTTCTGAGACTGCCTCTCACTTCTGCTGCGGTCACTTTGAGGTGCTCCTCGTCTGGTGATGAGGTGAGTCTGGTGCTAGTTGGTCTGTTTGGATCATCAAAACGTGCATAAAACTTATTGAGGGCATCAGGCAGGGATGGGTCCCTGGGGCATTGTTTGCTTTTGCCCTTGTAGTCTGTTAAGCATTTGATGCCCTGCCACATGCTCCGTGGATCATGTGAGGTGAACTGTCCCTCGATCCTCTGTGCATTTGTTCCTGTCTTTGATTTTATACGTCTACCTTATAATGTTTTGCTAGTTTTTTGATACTTTGTTTAAAAAAAAAAAAAAAAAAAATAAATATATATATATTTTGTTTTTTTCCTTCTCTTTTTTGTTTTTTATATTGTTTATTGTTGGTTTGTTTATTGTTTAAGGAAATTCTACCATTGCTGTTCATTGTTCTTTAGTTTTAGCAGGTCGCTTTCGTAAATGAGCCCATGAGGTTCAAAAGATTTACCTGACTAAATAAAGGTTGAATGAAAGAAATGCACCTTGAGTTGGTTGCCAGCCGCCATTAAAAACCAAAAGAAGAAGATCTCTAACCTACTTCCTGTTTCTGTCACGTGCCACTGTGCTCATCAGACTCCGGCGCAGACAATAATTAACTTTAACCATATTTACAGACTGGCTTGGTCTTAAATTTTAATATTTTGTTGTCTTTTTGTTCATAAACAGTCTGTTTTGGATTTTTTCAAATGTTTTGTTTGTTTATTAAATTCAAATGTGAAACGGCCAATTTAATAAACGTCATCAGCTTTCAGCCAATCAGCGTTGAGCCCGGTAAATGACGTTTGAAACGTCCAATTGAATTCAAGGGAGGCGGGCCCACGCGAAAAACAAACGGTGGATTTCTTTATGGCGGACATTCAGCTCTTTAAAGAAGCTAAACATTAAAACAAGAGACTCAGAAACTAGAACAACTCAAAACAGGACGCTCATTGAACATACTGAAAACAATTTGAAACATTGACTCACCCGCAGCGGAGCTACCGAACTCCGGTTCGGGAGAGGAGTAGGAACCAGCTCGAGACGAAGAGAACGGGTTCCCAGATTTAAGTGAAACAAAAAACACCACCGGAAGTGATAAACATCATCAGTGTCAATGTTTCTCCAGTGAAACGTGTTTAAAAAATCAACTGACAACAATATAGTTGACCCGGACTGGCCGCTGCTTCGTGCTCGTTGCAGCGCAGTTTTTACAGCAGCGGTTCTGATTCTCGCCTCCGTGTGGCGGGAGGCCGGAACTGCAACCAGCTGATCAAAGATCTGAACTTCAAGAGGATTCATTCAACCTTTATTTAGTCTGGTAAATCTCATTGAGCCTCGAGGACTCATTTACAAGAGAGACCTGCTACAAACTAAAGAATGATGAACAGCAAAGGTAGAATTTCATTAAACAATCAACAATAGACAAACAGATTTTTTTTTTTTTTTTTTTTACAAAATATCAAAGTGGCAAAATATTATAAGGTAGTTGTAGAAAATCAAAAACAGGAACAAGTCTGCATTGGTTTTTGCCAGGATTCCAACAGATTCTTAAAATCTGGCTTCACACGAGACGTTTTAAAATCAATTTATCACATATAAAAATACGGATTCAAGCAAAAAAAAAAAAAAAAAATTTATGTGTGAAGGCATATTTGAAGTTATGTCAGAGTCAGAGAGTCAGAGTCAGAGAGAATTTATTGTCATTTGCACTGCATGTAGTACATGTGTTGAAAACGAGATTATGTACACAGGGTCCCAGTTACATCCAACAACAAATGCAAGAGAAATACAATAATAACATCTAGAATTAACTAAGAAAAACATCAACTAAGCCCTAATGTAGTGGGAATAAACAGCAGCACGAACATGAGTCTGTATGAGCAGATGGTCACAGATGAACACAGATGAACACAGATGAACACAGCAACAAGAAAACAGATCAGCATCAACATGATGTGATATTTTGCAGTGTTTATTCTTATTATTTATTTATTCATGAGTCTAACAGCCTCAGGGTAGAAGCTGTTCCTCAGTCTAGTGGTTCTACATTTGATGCTCCTCAACCTCCGTCCTGAGGGGAGTGGGGCAAAGAGTGAGTGTGCTGGGTGAGTGAGGTCTTTCATGATGCAGGTGGCTCTTTTCTGCATCTGGAGGTGTAAATGTCTGTGATGGTGGGGAAGACTAATACCATACCATACCATACCATTTTATTTATAAAGCACTTTAAACAGGAACAAGTCCACACCAAAGTGCTGGACAAACAAACACGCAACAGGCAACACAGACAATGAAGTACAACACGAAAAACATAAAAACATTGCAGATCATAAATCAAACGATCCAATACAAATCAGCTGGCATTGAAAGCGATGGAGTAGTAGTGAGTTTTTAACCGGGATTTGAAAACCGAGAGGGAGGGGGCCTGTTTGATGAGCAGCGGTAACTCGTTCCAGAGTCTTGGGCCTGCTACAGAGAACGCCCTGTCACCCCTGCGCTTAAGGCGAGTTTCTGGAACTATTAAGAGTACCTGATCCTCTGACCTCAAAGCACGTGGAGGGACATATGGGTGTATCAGATCCGAGAGATAGGCGGGGGCGAGACTGTTCAGCGATTTGTAGACATACATGAGAATTTTGAATTGGATTCGAAGATGAACCGGTAGCCAGTGAAGGGAGGCCAAGACTGGTGTAATGTGCTCTCTTTTGCGTGTGCTGGTTAAAAATCGGGCAGCTACGTTCTGAACCAGTTGTAATCGTGCAATGGTGGCTTGACTAACGCCAAGCAGAAGGGAATTGCAGTATTCAAATATATATATATATATTGTAACGTTGTCGCGGTCACTCAAGCACCAGACGTTCTGCTTCAGCCAACACTTTATTCAAGAACACAAATAACAGGCCAGTAAACTCCGAGTCACTGTTTGGCCGTGACCCACGCCAGAACTCCTCAGCTTCACAACAGGTGCTTCCAGCCTCTCGACAGAACCGCCAAAACTCCCTCTAGCCCCACCCCATCTTATTTCCCAACAACCCTTGCGTCATAAACAGGACATGTCAAACCTTAGAACCAGTAACAGTGTAACAAGAACAATTAACACTTAACATGACTCTTCAAGGATCATTACACTGCCCCCCCAACAAAAAGTTCCTCGTCCTCGAGGGAACAACACAGTCTCTAAGGCGGGGAGGCAGTTGGCGTTGCCTCCTGGGCCTCCGAGAGGCAACAGGAGGTGTGGACAGGAGGTGTAGGGACAGGAGGTGTAGGGACAGGAGGTGTAGGGACAGGAGGTGAAGACAGCTCCTGTTGCGAGTCCAACTGTACATGGGCACGAGGACCTTGCACACATCCTTCCAGGAAAGCGGGGAAGGAATGTCCTCTATAGGGAGCCATTCTGTCCCTGTGCAAGACCACCTTCCTGCCTCTAGGGGGCAACTGCACCCTGTAGACCACCTCCCCCACTTGTTCCAGAACACTGCAGGGCCCCACCCAGCTGCTGTCCAGTTTGGGGCAACAACCTTTTTTCCTCTTTGGGCTGAAGACCCACACCAGCTCCCCAGCAAGGAAGTGTCTTCCTTTAGTGGTGACATCATAATTTCTCTTTTGGCGCAGTCCCGCCTTTGCCAGCTGGTCCCGGGCAAAGGAATGTGCTGACTCCAACCGGTCCTGTAGTTTCCTCACATAGTCTGGACCTGGTGGTGCCTCTGGAGCGTCAGGGGGCCTTCCAAAAGCCAGCTCCGCAGGGGTCCTCAGCTCCCTTCCCAACATGAGCAGGGCAGGTGTGCACTGAGTTGAGTCCTGGACTGCTGATCTGTAGGCCATGAGAATGAGGGGTAGATGGGTGTCCCAGTCCCTCTGGTGTTCCGAGGTTAGGATAGCCAGCTGCTGGGCCAGTGTCCTGTTAAACCTCTCTACCAGGCCATCGCTTTGTGGGTGGAGCGGGGTGGTGCGAGTCTTCTGAATCCCCAGGCGCTCACACATGGCAGTGAACACCCTGGATTCAAAGTTTCGACCCTGATCGCTGTGAAGGGTCTCTGCTGACCCAAACCGGCTGAACATCCCCTCCACTAATGTGTCAGCCACAGTCTCGGCCTCCTGGTCTGGGATGGCATATGCCTCCGGCCACTTAGTAAAATAGTCCATGGCGGTGAGTACATAGCGGTTTCCCTTATCAGTGTGCGGAAACGGGCCCATGATGTCCACAGCCACTCTTTCCATCGGTGCCCCCGCTGGTTGCTGTTGAAGCTGGGCGCGGGACTGGTCCAGCGGCCCCTTGTGCGAGGAGCAGGAGTCGCAGCTGCGGCAAAAGTCTTCTACATCCCTCCGTTGCTGGCCCCAGTAGTAGCCTTGGCGGAGGCGGCGCAGGGTCTTGGTGACACCAAAGTGCCCAGAGCCTGTGCTTCCATGACTGGCTCCCAGCACCGCTGACCTCAGCGATCTCGGCACCACAACCTGCCACCTCTCCTCCCCAGTGGCCGGATCCTTCCAGGCACGCTGCAACACCCCTTCACTCAGCCTCAGAGTACCAAACTTGGCCCACAATCCTTTTGTGGCAACAGAAAGCCCAGTGACCTCATCCCAGTTGGGACGCTGCCCGCCCTCGAGCCATTGTAGGACTGGCAGCAGGTCGGTATCTTGCTCCTGTTTTGTCCTCCACTCTGTCACATCCACCACTTGGAGCACCCTGCACGAGAGCTGCGCTGTGCCATCTGTTGCTGTGAGCTCCTTCTCCTCTTGCTTTTCACAATGACGACAGCCTGCTGCAGCACATGGACGGCGAGAAAGGGCATCTGCGTTGGAATGGCGTGCTCCTGCTCTGTGTTCCACAGTGAAATTAAAGCCCTGGAGCTCCTCCAGCCAACGAGCCACCTGCCCCTCGGGCTCCCTGAACGACATCAGCCACTGGAGGGCAGCATGGTCTGTTCTGATAATGAATGGTGTGCCACACAGGTAGTACTTAAAATGTCTTACCGCCGCCATCACTGCCAGTAGCTCTCGCCGTGTAACACAGTAGCGTCGCTCACTCTTATTCAGGATCCGGCTGTAGTATGCTACTACTCTCTCACCATTGGGTCCAACCTGCGACAATACTGCTCCCAGTCCCACGTTACTGGCGTCTGTGTCCAAGACAAATGGCAGGTTGGGGTCCGGTGGGGCAAGGACCGGGGACTCTGTCAGGGACCTGCGCAGGATGTCGAATGCCTGCTGACAGTCTTGGTTCCAGGTGAAGTCGCAATTTTTCTGCAGCAGGCGGAAGAGTGGTGCAGCTATTGAGGAAAAGTCTTTCACAAATCTTCTGTAGTAGGAGGCCAGGCCAAGGAAGCTTTTAAGCTGGACTTGGTCCGTTGGAGTGGGCCAGTCCTTAATTGTGTGGACCTTCTCCTCCAACGTGCTGACGCCCTCACAACCCAGCTTGTGGCCCAGAAATTCTACCTCCCTCCTCATGAAGTGGCACTTGTCTGGGTGTAGTTTCAGGCCTGCAGCAGCCACTCTCCCCAGTACCTGTTTCAGGGAGTCCAGAGTGGCCTCAAAGGAGCTTCCGTGCACCAGGAGGTACCACTTGGGTGTATTATCAGCAGCTATGGGGTCTCATTCCATTGCTATGCTGATGATACTCAGCTGTATCTTAAACTGGGTAGCAATGTGTCTGAGACCCCATCTACATCATCTTCTTCAGCTTCTCCATTTTCTCCACTTTCTTCTCTTTCCACACTCACAGCGTGTCTGGAGGAGATAAAGGCATGGATGCGGCAAAATTTCCTTCACCTTAACAGTTCAAAAACAGAAGCAATTCAAATTGGTACATCACATCAAATTCAACAACAAAAAATCCTCAGTATCACTTTTTCTGGCCAGAACATCTCTCTTTCCAATACAGTCACCAATCTTGGTGTTATTTTTGATCCACAACTCACCTTTGAAAGCCATATAAAGCATATCTGTAAAACTTCTTTTTTTCATCTTCGAAATATTGCAAAGCTTCGGTCTACACTGTCCCTCACTGATGCAGAAAAGCTCGTCCATGCCTTTGTCTCCTCCAGACTGGATTACTGCAATGCACTTCTCTTCGGGATTCCTGGCAAGAACATACAAAAACTACAGTATGTCCAAAACAGCGCTGCCAGGGTCCTGATGAGAGTGCGTAAGTATGAACACATCACTCCTGTACTGCGTTCACTACACTGGCTTCCTGTTTCTGCCCGGATCACGTACAAAATTTATCTGCTCACCTTCCAGTGCCTGTACGGTAATGCACCATCCTATTTAAAAGAACTTCTCACCCCTCACTGTCCTTCCCGCACTCTCCGCTCTTCCAACACCCATCTTCTTCTCACTCCCAGGTCTCGGTCTCGCACAATGGGAGACCGGGCTTTCTCCTGCGCTGCCCCTCGGCTGTGGAACGCCCTGCCCTCATATCTGAGGGCCCCACAGACCGTGACATGTTTTAAAAAAGTCTTAAAACCTTTCTTTTTATCCAGTTTTTTAAATAATTAATTGTGCTTTTGTTTTTTATTGCACCCAGTTTTTTGAGTATTTTATCTGCATTTTGTGAATTTTAAGTTTTTGATGCAATCATCTGTGAGGCTCCATCCTCTTGGTTGTTCCTTTTCTTTGTTGCATTTATGATTGATTTTTATCTTGATTTTATTTTTCATTGTAGCACTTTGAGATCTGTTTGATGTAAAGTGCGTTATAAATAAAAGTTATTATTATTATTATTAATTTTTNATCTGCATTTTGTGAATTTTAAGTTTTTGATGCATTCATCTGTGAGGCTCCATCCTCTTGGTTGTTCCTTTTCTCTGTTGCATTTATGATTGATTTTTATCTTGATTTTATTTTTCATTGTAGCACTTTGAGATCTGTTTGATGTAAAGTGCGTTATAAATAAAAGTTATTATTATTATTATTATTATTATTATTATTATTATTATTATTATTATTTTCATATTTTCTGGAAATTTTGTTTTTTTTTTATATATTTTTTTAAATCTAACTCAACTTTGATTAGGGTCACAGTGACAAGACATCAGATCTTTATAACTGCAAACTGAGAAGCCAGATTCTGTTTGTCAGAAAAGACTGGACTGGTCTTGGTTGAAAATAATTTTCTGATGGATGAAGAGATTATGAAAGCGACGCTGAATATTTATAAGACACTGCACAAACTGGCCTTGTGAAACAATCAGGCGGCTCAGCTGCAGGAATCAGATCGCAGCTCTTTTATTGCACACCAACCACACACAAGCTGCTCATTTGTACTGGCTTCACACTTCTGATTGCACAAGTGGCGTGACTTGCAGCATGCATGATGAGTTCATGCGTTATTTATGTTTTTCTCTAAATCAGTGTTTCCTCACCTGGTCCACAGGCATCATCAGTCCTGCTCAGCTGTACGCTGAGAAAAATTCAGAGGAGTGGAGGACAGAGTCTGCTGCGAAGGTGGAAATTAAGTGGACGGAGGACTTTGTTATGCACAGCGTGGCCCCTCGCAGGTCAGAGAGCAGGAAGAGTGGTTTTGATACACACTGACAATTCCTGATGCTTAGCCTCCAGTCTCAATATTCAACTCCATGCTGGGCATGGTGGGAAAATGTGTTAACATGATCATAAACCCTGTGGTGACAAGGAGAGCATTAAAATATTGTATTAATTGGACATATTTCTGGAACTAACACAGATTTTTAGTGGTGTACGTTCAGCAACAGAGCTCAGTGTCTATACACACATATGTGCTCATAAAGTTGTTCTTTCAAATTATTTGTTTGAAAATTCAGACCATTATTGAGGCTAATTTACCAGCAGAACAAGAAAGATGTTTTCGGTTCCATATTTGCTGATCCAACAACTTTTCTCGAAGATTATATAAATTATTGAGTAATTTTTATGCTCTTTTTTAGTTTCTGGTCAATTCCAATATTTTACGAAATGTCTTTATTGCATCTTGCGACACAGTTGGGTTTGCTTTAGTCTTCAGAACAATTGTTGCAGCTGACGCTACACAGATGCAGGCAATAAAAGACGATTTCACACAATCTAAGTTAAAAGGCTGCAGGCCTGCTGCAGGAAAAAACACAAGATTTATTATATCTGCTCTGTTTTTACATCCATCACAAATTTCTATTAACTGCTCCATCTCTTTTGTAGCTAATGATGATGAGAAAATGCCTAAAGTCATCTATGAGACATCCTGCTTCGGGGCTGTGTTTAATAACAGCGTAAATCTGATAAATATCAGTGAACAGTTGCTCATTGTCTGGATGGGCAGTGAGAACAGACAAGTGATTGTCTTTAAAGAAATAAGTTAAAGTTGTCGTCATTTCTCTTTTGTTAGACTGAAACAGAAAAAAATGGAGGAGACAACAAAAAGTCATCAAATAAATTCAGTCCATGTAGGTTAACCTTTCATTGAAATTTCATCATCAGTCTGTGTCTCATTACAAAAAGCTGACCACCGGGTGTTTTACGGAAAATTCTTTTGAACTGACATGTCCAAGAGGAGCAGCATCACATCTTACCTATATAATTTATCAGAGGTGCAAAGCTACTTGTTTGATGTTTAAAATAGCCTTCAAGCAATACAAACCACAGCAGCACTGATTAACTGCTGGATGTTTTTATCTTTAATGACAGTCATCTTTTCACAAAGCCTGGGACTTGAAACTTGGACAGTAAATAAGCAGCTGGACTGAAAAACAAGCCCAAGCATCAATTGTAGGACCCGTCTCCAGCTATACGCTAATGCATTGAGTAACAATGGGGCATAACTTTTACTGAGGTAAAGCAAATTCCCTCAATATAAAATTTACCGCAGCACTTAAGCAACATCAGCATTATATAAATTGTGTGATCTCATTTATTATTAACTCTATAGAGACAGTCAGCATTTTAACCAACAACCACATAAACTGGGAGCACCAGGTGCAAAGATCAAGAATGGGAATATAATATATTCTTCCCTTTT
>JBBPBX010091761.1:0-13871 GCA_038048925.1 Garcialebias charrua
CAGGACCAGAGGCCTTCCGGGCGTTAATCTTGATGAATGATTGCCTTACGCTGTCTGAGGACAGCGCCAGCACCTGGCCATCAGGAGAGGGGGGGAGTTTATGTGCAGGTGTGCTGTTACTTGCCTCAAACCGAGCAAAGAACTCATTCAGTTCATTCAGTGTAGAGGTTGAGCTGTCACAGGTCTGGGGGGATGGTTTGTAGTTTGTGATGGTCTGTATTCCCTGCCACAGACTGCGTGTATCCTTGCTGTCCTTGAAACGGTGAGCTATTTTCCTGGAATACTGCTTCTTGGCCTTTCTGATGCCCCGGG
This sequence comes from Garcialebias charrua, assembly GCA_038048925.1. Classification (NCBI taxonomy): domain Eukaryota; kingdom Metazoa; phylum Chordata; class Actinopteri; order Cyprinodontiformes; family Rivulidae; genus Garcialebias; species Garcialebias charrua. The sequence continues at coordinate 313 of JBBPBX010091761.1, forward strand.
CCAGGTTTTTTCTGGCTGCCCTCAGGCCCACCTGATCTCCCGCTTTGAAGGCAGCATTCCTGGCTTTCAGGAGTCTGTAAACCTCTGCTGTCAGCCATGGCTTCTGATTAGCCCGAACAGTGATGGTCTTGAGGTTGGTTACATCATCAATGCACTTGGTGATGTATGAACATACAGTGTCTGAGTACTCCTGGAGACATGTGTTGTTGTTTGTGGTAGCAGCTTCTTTGAATATATTCCAATCTGTGGTGTCAAAACAGTCCTGGAGTGCCTCTGAAGACCCCTCTGGCCACACTCGTATCTGCTTGCGGACTGGTTTTGTGACTTTCACCAATGGCCTGTATGCTGGCTTTAGCATAACACAGATATGGTCAGAAGCACAAATCTGTGTTCTGTAGGCATTTTTCATGGTGGTGTAAACTTGGTCCAGTGTGTTGTTTCCTCTTGTTGCAAAGTTTATGTTTCTGTATGTTTTTGGAAATACACTCTTTAAATCTACTTGGTTGAAATCACCAGCCATGATGAGAAAAGCATCAGGGTGTGCTGTTTGCTGCTCACTGATGTGCAGATATAGTTCATTTAGTGCCTCACCTCTAACTTTGCAGCTGGAGCTTGGAGGAATATATACAGCAACAATCATGACAGCTGTAAATTCCCTCGGTAAATAGAACGGTCTGCATTTAATAGTCATAAACTCCACTAAAGGTGAGCAGTTTGGATCAAATGGCTCATTTTAAACCAAAAATGAGCACATTAGACTGTCATAGCCAACGTGTTTACAGTCCTTATGCAAAAATCAGATTTTGTCTTATCTTTTACAATCTGCATTAACAAAACTTGCACACACACAAAAAAAAAAACACAGTGTGCTTCATTTAATTTATACGGATGTTGCTCCACTTCTACTTTGACCAGTCAGCTCCTCTGTCTGTTGAAATGTACAATTTGAGTTGGCATTTTATTGGTTGCAATATTAGTATACAGCCCCAAGTACAGAATGAGTCATCTGTTTAATATTAAACCATTTGCAACAAAATTAAAACCATTAATTAATCTTCTAATAACTGCAAAAGCTTTTTTTTTTTTTTTTGTCAGTGCTCTAGGACACATATGTGTGTGCACTATACACACACGGTTTGGGGAGTTCAGTGTTTTTAATAGAACGATGAAGAGATTGTAAACAAAGAAAATAAATGTTTGAAAATTGTTTTCAACAGACAGGGCCCAAGAAGAAGAAAAACAAAGTAGAACGTCCCCTGAAATGACAATTTGGATGTGGAAATTCTAAGTTTTGCATCAAAGTTTAGAGAGCTGCATTAGTAAACTTTTTATTTCCATTTGTCTCATTAAATCAGTTTACAGATCAGGGTAAAACCTCTGACAGAACCATGTTGCTACAGTGTTTGAGCGCATTTGAAAAAAAAAAAATGCATTGTTATGACTAAAGGGCCCAGCATACTCCATCCGAAGACGAACAGTCGGCTTGCGGTCACGTGGTTGTGGGGAGTTTTTTTTCACACACACCTTTCGTGTGTGTGAAATACCTGTCGTGCGGCTGTCTGTTTGTAATGATTTTGTTTTTCTATTACATTAGTGCTTGGTGTATTTCTAGTTGATGTTTTTCTTAGTCAATCCTAGATGTTATTACTGTTTTTCTCTTACATTTGGTTGTTGAATGTAACTGGGACCCTGTGTACATAATCTCGTTTCATCACATGTACCACATGCGGTGCAAATGACAATAAAGATTCTCTGACTCTCATAGTTCATGAGACAGGCTCAGAGCTCATGGGAAACCCCTCCCGCTGCAGTATACATCACTGTGCAGGTTTCTTCCTGCTAGAGTCTCCCCTCTGTCTCTAAATTTGCTGTTTGGCCACAAATACATGTATATCAGAAAGAAAGCGCCACACATTTCAGCAGACAGACTCCTCGTCATCTCCATCCAGGAGTTTTTGGTCATTTGACCAATTTAGTGTGTTTGAATACAACTGAATGTACGAGTGCATTTCCACATTGCCAATTTTGCAGCTTCAGATGGAGTTTGCAGCGTTCTTTAGGTAGCCTAGTCACAGAGTGCAACATTTAGGAAACACTGCTGGCTTTCAGATTTACTACTAGAACACAGAAAGGTTTTGAGATGCTGTTTCCATATAAAGTGCTGATTTCTGAGGTCAATGAAATGCTGCGTAATGTTTTTTTTTTTCTGCTGGAATGAAAAATCAAAAATGATGCAAACAGTGTTCGAATGAAGTGACATTTTAAGACTGGATTTGTTTTTAGACAGCAGAAATCTACTCTGGTTTTGGCCCCATCCAGACAAGCCATTAGCTCGTCAGTCTGGTCAAAATTAAACTCTGCTTTTCTAAACTGAGTTCGTTCACAGAGCTATTTACTACAGAGATACAATTTTCACAGAATCCCTCTTTAACAGATCAGAACAACACTGAATTCAATGGAAACTTTCTGTTGTCATCCGACCCAAATTTCCTTTTAAAATCATGCCAAAAGACATCAGAGTCAGAGTCAGAGAGAATTTATTGTCATTTGCACCGCATGTAGTACATGTGTTGAAAACGAGATTATGTACACAGGGTCCCAGTTACATCCAACAACAAATGCAAGAGAAAAACAATAATAACATCTAGGATTAACTAAGAGAGACATCAGCTAGTAATACACTAAGCCCTAATGTAGTAGAAAAACATCATTATAAACAGCAGCACGAACATGAGTCATTATGAGCAGATGGTCACAGATGAACACAGCAACAAGAAACAGATCAGTATCAACATGATGTGACATTTTGCAGTGTTTATTCTTATTATTTATTTATTCATGAGTCTGACAGCCTCAGGGTAGAAGCTGTTCCTCAGTCTAGTGGTTCTACATTTGATGCTCCTCAACCTCCGTCCCGAGGGGAGTGGTGCAAAGAGTGAGTGTGCTGGGTGAGTGAGGTCTTTCATGATGCAGGTGGCTCTTTTTCTGCATCTGGAGGTGTAAATGTCTGTGATGGTGGGGAGACTGACTCCCACAGACTTCTGTGCAGCCTTCACCACTCTCTGTAGAGCTTTCCTCTCTGCAACTGTGCAGCCTCCATGCCACACGTTGATGCTGGAGCACAGGACGCTCTCCACTGCACACCTGTAGAACGAGGTGAGGACTGAGCTTCTCAGACCAGCTCGTCTCAGCCGTCTGAGGAAGTAGAGTCTTTGATGTCCTTTCTTGATCAGGCTGGTGGTGTTATTGCTCCAGCTGAGGTTATCATTCAAGTGTACACCCAGGTACTTGTAGCTGGAGACCACCTCCACCGCAGATCCACCTATATACAGTGGGGTGTGGGTGTGTTTGTTCCTTCTGAAGTCCACAATCATCTCCTTCGTCTTCTTCACATTCATGTGAAGGTTGTTCTCTTTGCACCAGCTCTCCAGATGTTCCACCTCCTGTCTGTAGCTGGATTCATCATTATCTGTGATGCATCCCACCACAGCTGTATCATCTGCAAACTTAACAATATGACAGCCTGGATGTGTGGCTGTACAATCATATGTGAGCAGAGTGAACAGAAGAGGGCTCAGCACACATCCTTGAGGAGAGCCAGTGCTGAGGGTGATGGTGGAGGAGGAGAAGTTGTGGATCTTCACGGACTGTGGTCTGTTTGTTAAGAAGTCTAGTACTTCTATTGACGGGAAGCATTTGAAGGCACCATTTCTTTAGAAACTATTCATCAGCTTTGCACTTGTCCATTACCGTCATATTATTATTTTCCCATTAACTGCAAGCAGCAACAAGCAGCAACAAGCAGACTGCTCTTTTAGCCTTCTTGACCTCCTCATTTATTCACGCCTCCTCTCATACTTTTCACTTCCTCTGTGTCCAGGTTTGGAACTTTCTTTTTCCTTGTACTTTTTCTGGTTATTTCACAGAAAGCTCTCATTTACAGTCTCAATCCAAAATATTTCTGATGGATGTTTCATTTTCTAAAATGGACCCAGAGGGGAGAGGAGAGGGAGAAACCAGGCTTGTTAGACGCACTGTATGCAGTGAGAAATGAGTCGTTAGAAGAAGCTGTTTTGGTATCTGCAACATCTGAAGAAGCATTACAGAGCACTGTAGGCTGGAACTTTTTATTCATTTTATTCTGGCTCCTGCGGTAATAAGATCTGTTAACCCTACTTGAACTGTTAAACCAGCTCATTCATAATGTTAAGTCAAACTTGGTAACAATGTGTTCTAATGAATAAAGTGCAAGACGAATAAAAGGAATAAATCACACCTTAATAGGATTTCTGAGAACTCATAAGCGTTCATTTTCAAGTACTCATTTAAAATCTGGAATTTTATGAAAATAGTCGGGTGCAGAAATAAGAATCCTGAACAAAAACTGTAGCTTTGTTCAAAAAAATAAAATAAAATTGGCTCAAAAGAAACTATCAGTGTTTGAAAGTGGCGTTGGTTATTATGTCTCTGCATGATGAACAAAACACTCCAGTCAGGAGGCACCAGGAGACTGGGTGGTTTTGAAATGAAAGATCATTTTGTAAGTTACATGAGTTTATTTAGAAATATAAAAATTAAATCAAGGTTGAAACAGCTCCCTTGAAATGCCACTTTTATAAACTGAACAAATATTTGGAGGGTGCAGCAGTTTATTGTTCCTTTGATTGTGACTCACTGGATTGTGAAGAAATCTGTGTCATCATTTTTTGTGTTCTGCCGGTTTTTGTTGCGCTACAACAGAAATGTCTGCCTCATCTTCCATATTTCTTTCTTTCTTTTTGTTCTGTAGCACCAAAAAGAAATGAAATAGCTTTTAAAGCACCTGATATCACTTTTTAAAAACAGTACGGCTGTATTGCAATAGTTGACAATTGTTTTCTTTTCGCATTCAGAGGCAATAATTTGAACTTTGAAGTATTTCTAATACATTTGTTTAGCTTGGCTTTAATTGTTTTACTGGAGGGACTTTTACTTGCAAAGTCCACGTAAAAACAAATTTCAAACATGAAAATTTCCAAACAGAATAACAGGAGTGATGTTGGCAAGGTCACAAAAAAACAGTGCCAAAATGTTTTCTCAATGCTAAGAGCTGTTTTTTGCTTGAGGTTCCTTTTGTACAAGTTTAATGATCAAATTATTTTGCTACTAACATTATCGAACAATCAGCAAAGCTTTTCGTTTTTAAAACACATGACAAAGTTAGAGTTCAAAATGACTTTATTTTGAATTCAGAACTAACAAGCGAACTCCGATGTCCCCCGTTGCTGAAGGATTTGAGTAGTGAATGTTTGTAGTTTTCTAGATACCGGTGTGTTTTTTATGGACTGAACAAAGGAACGCAAGTAAACCTTAATGTTTTGGTGCAAGATATTTAAATGAGTTAAACTTCGTATAAAAAAAGGAAAATTTGGGTGCTAACTTTGTCCAATGTGGCACAGAATAATGGATCCTGGCAAGCGGAGGAATTTTTTTTTTCTGCCACCAGGTAGTAGTCACTACTTTCCTCTAATGATCCCGGCCCGGGGGCCTTTCTGGGTGGAGTTTGCATGTTCTCTTTGTGCATGCGTGGGTTTTCTCCGGGTTCTCCGGTTTCCTCCCACAGTCCAAAAACATGCATGTAAGGCTGATTGGTGACTCTAAAATTGACCCTGGGTGTGAGTGAGACAGGCCCCTCTTGTAAATGAGTCCCCGTGGCTCAACGAGGCTAGCCTGTATAAATAAAGGTTGAATGAATGAATGAATGAATGATGAGTGAGTGGCACTGGCTGGTTTACTTATACATGTGGTATCTTTGATTTTGATGTGGTAACTCAATGGTCAAAAGGAACCTTACTTATGAACACACCAAAAAGTAAGTTGTCCCAATGTTTGTTTTTCAAGTTATCAGTTCACAAGGTTTAGATAAGGTGGCGTCCATCTTGAATTTTGACGTGGCAACCCACTTTTCAAAAGGAAGCTTTCTTATTTCTAGATGCAGCCAAGTACTTTGTACAAAAAGGATGCCCATCACTTATTTTTCAAGTTATTGCACTGACAACATTCATGGATAGACAGACAGATGGAGAGTATTTCCAATTTCCCCTTTTTGCTCCATGACGGGGGAAAAAGGGGGGCACATGGTGCTGTCATGCTTAGAATAAGTTCCCAATTGCATGTTTTGTTTGTGTATATTTGAGTTTTCAATGTGACGCTGACTGTGACATGATATCTATATACCTATGTGTAAATATGTGAAAAATGACATACTCTTTCTGTTCAGAACTGGTGGTGTAGTTATTACATTTTAAATAGTAAATGCACTGTACTTATATGGCAGCTTTCTGCCTTGTCAAGATACTCAAAGCACTTTACACTATTTTTTCATTCAACATTTATTCATACAGGCTAGTCTCATTAAGCCACAATGACTCATTTACAAGAGGGACCTGTTACATCAACCAAAATGCCCAAGCATTTGTAAGAATCTATAAACTCAATGGGAACACCATTAGGGTTGGGCATCGTTTGAATTTGAGCGATTCCGGTTCCGATTCCGATTCTTCGTTTCGATTCCGATTCTTTTCGATTCTCGATTCCGATTCTTTTTGTAGGCGGGGTTAAAAAAAGACATGTCAATTCAATTCAGTTCAGTTTATTTATACTGTATAGCTCCAAGTCACAACAGAAGTTGTCTCAGGGCACTGAACAGAAACAATCAAATATAAAAATAATAAGTTAACAGAAACTTTAATATAAAAATAATGGTAACACTATTTATCTGAGGAGACTACTTTGAGTTTAACTCCATGTTATAAAAAAGCTACAGTAGTTAGCCAGAGTTATTTCAGGATGAAATAATTTGAACTTCTGTTTGAATTTAATGCTATGAACTTTTTCCTTTTTGTTACATTTACTATGAATTTCTCACAGGGCAGATTAGAGCCAACATGGAGGACTCACCAACATATACAGTATTATTATTATTATACATATAATATTGTCCAGTGTCTGATGCTGCAGTCATGTTACTGAGCTCCCACTGATGGGCTAACCTGGTTCCACCACAGCAGCAGGATCCTCAGACAGAACAGCTGGTGGGATGTCCTGGTATCTGCAGCCCTCTCTCCATTTGTTTCTTCATGGACATGGAGCTGTGAAATTATGTTGTGCCTCTTCCTCAGCAAAACGCTCCTCCAGTGGAGACTTTCTGGACAGACTGCAGGGAGGTTCCTAAACAAACAACAGGTTTATCAGTATTATCAGTAAAAAGAGATTATTAAATCATTTTTAAGACTGAGAATGTGTACAATTATTAGCTCTGTTGTTATTGCCTAACTAACCTATTCAATAATTCTTCAAACTGTGACATTCACTCATAATGGAATGAAAGAGAATATAAACAGAAATTATATAATACTGAAAACTAGAGACATTAAGACATTTTAAAAGACACAGAGAACTTTAAATGGATTAAGAATGTCAATAAGTGTTTGATTTGAGTGCAATGTAAGTGCAATTGGTTGAATCCACATCTGAAAAGGGATGCAACCTTTTCACAACATATGCTGTAACAGTTCTGTGGCATTCTTCATTCAGTTACACTGACGTTTACCTTGGACAGTCACTGGTGAACACTGTGAAGCCATTTCAGGTCGTTTGTCTAAGAAGAAAAAATACGAGCTAACGTTAGCATTGTGTTTGTATTTGAGCTGACTTACCGCTTTAAGGAGTCCTGACACATTTACCAAGTCATTCACATATAAAATAAATAGCTTTGGTCCAAGTACAGAGCCTTGGGGAACTCCACATGTGATATTACAGAGGTCAGATCTTACATCATTTATTTGTACAAATTGTTTCCTATCTTTCAAATAGCTAGATACCCACTGTAATGCTGGTCCTCTAATACCATATTTGTTCAATTTTTCAAGGAGAATGGTGTGATCAATAGTATCGAATGCTTTTTTAAATCAACAAAAATACTGACACAATATTGTTTTTGATCGACAGCAGTAGTTATTTGTTCCATTAATTCCATGAGAGCCATTGATGTAGAGTTTTTTGCTCTAAACCCATACTGACTGTTGCTTAGAATATTTTGTTTATCTATAAATTGATCTAGTCTGTTCACAAATAGTTTTTCAAGAATTTTTGAAAACTGTGGTAACAAGGATATAGGTCTATAATTGTTGAACACACATTTATCACCATTTTTAAAAAGAGGAACTACCTTAGCTACTTTCATATTATCTGGAAATATTCCTGTTGAAAATGATAAATTACATATATATGTAAACGGCTCAATAACATGACTCATTATGTCCTTTACAAACATCATATCCATGTCCACCCAGTCTTTTGATCTCTTGTCTGTAATATTTTTTACTACATTCATTATTTCCTCTTTGTTAGTTCCATCCATCCATCCATCCATCCATCCATCCATCCATCCATCCATCCATCCATTTTCTTCCGCTTATCCGGGGTCGGGTCGCGGGGGTAGCAGCCTAAGTAGGGAGGCCCAGACTTCCCTCTCCCCAGCCACTTGGAGCAGCTCCTCTGGGGGAATCCCAAGGCGTTCCCAGGCCAGCCGAGAAACATAGTCCCTCCAGCGTGTCCTGGGTCTTCCTCTGGGTCTCCTCCCGGTGGGACATGCCCGGAACACCTCACCAGGGAGGCGTCCAGGAGGCATCCTAACCAGATGCCCGAGCCACCTCAACTGGCTCCTCTCGATGTGGAGAAGCAGCGGCTCTACTCCGAGTCCCTCCCGGATGACTGAGCTTCTCACCCTATCTCTAAGGGAGAGTCCAGACACCCTGCGGAGAAAACTCATTTCAGCCGCTTGTATCCGAGATCTCGTTCTTTCGGTCACAACCCAAAGCTCATGACCATAGATGAGGGTGGGAACGTAGATCGATCGGTAAATTGAGAGCTTTGCCTTTCGACTCAGCTCTCTCTTCACCACGACAGACCGGTACAGCGCCCGCTTCACTGCGGATGCTGCACCTATCCGCCTATCGATCTCACGCTCCAGTTTTCCCTCATTCGTGAACAAGACCCCGAGATACTTAAACTCCTCCACTTGGGGCAGGACCTCCTCCCCGACCCGGAGAGGGCATGCTACCCTTTTCCGGCTCAAGACCATGGCCTCGGATTTGGAGGAACTGATCCTCATCCCGGCCGCATCACACTCGGCTGCAAACCGCTCCAGCGAAAGCTGTAGATCACGATCTGATGAAGCCAATAGGACCACATCATCTGCAAAAAACAGAGAAGCGATTCTAAGGCCACCAAAACGGATCCTCTCAACACCTTGGCTGCGCCTAGAAATTCTGTCCATAAAAGTTATGAACAGAATCGGTGACAAAGGGCAACCTTGGCGGAGTCCAACTCTCACTGGAAACGAGCCTGACTTACTGCCGGCAATGCGGACCAAGCTCTGACACCGGTCGTACAGGGACCTAACAGCCCATATCAATGGGCCTGGTACCCCATACTCCCGGAGTACCCCCCACAGAACCCCCAGAGGGACGCGGTCGAATGCCTTTTCCAAGTCCACAAAGCACATGTAAACTGGTTGGGCAAACTCCCACGCGCCCTCCAGGACCCTGCTGAGGGTGTAGAGCTGGTCCAGTGTTCCACGACCAGGACGAAAACCACACTGCTCCTCCTGAATCCGAGGTTCGACTATCCGACGGACCCTCCTCTCCAGAACTCCCTTACCAGGGAGGCTTAAGAGTGTGATCCCCCTATAGTTGGAACACACCCTACGGTCCCCCTTTTTGAATAGGGGAACCACCACCCCAGTCTGCCAATCCAAGGGAACTGCCCCCGATGTCCACGCAATATTGCAGAGTCGCGTAAGCCAACACAACCCCACAACATCCAGAGCCCTAAGGAACTCAGGACGAATCTCATCCACCCCCGGAGCCCTGCCACCGCGGAGCTTTTTAACCACCTCGGTGACCTCAGCACCAGAGATTGGAGAGCCCGACCCAAAGTCCCCAGGCTCCGCTTCCTCAGTGGAAGACGTGCCAGTAGGATTGAGGAGGTCTTCGAAGTATTCCGCCCACCGACTCACAACATCCCGAGTTGAGGTCAACAGCACGCCATCCCCACCATAAATGGTGTTGGTCGCGTACCGCTTTCCCCCCTGAGACGCCGGATGGTGGACCAGAATCGCCTCGAAGCCGTACGGAAGTCATTCTCCATGGCCTCTCCGAACTCCTCCCACGCCCGAGTTTTTGCCTCAGCAACCACCCGAGCCGCATGCCGCTTGGACTGTCGGTACCTATCTGCTGCTTCCGGGGTCCCACAGGCCAAAAAGGCCCAATAGGACTCCTTCTTCAGCTTGACAGCATCCCTCACCGCCGGTGTCCACCACCGGGTTCGAGGGTTGCCACCACGACAGGCACCAACAACCTTGCGGCCACAACTCTGATAAGCTGCCTCGACAATAGAGGCACGGAACATGGCCCACTCTGACTCAATGTCCCCCGGCTCCCTCGGAACGTGTTCAAAGATCTCCCGGAGGTGGGAGTTAAAGCTCCGTCTTACGGGAGACTCTGCCAGACGTTCCCAGCAGACCGTCTGATGGAGATGTTCAATATTTATCATCTAAAACTAATTACTCTGACCCAATAATTATAACCCAGCTCACTTATATCAAATATTCTCTGTTCCCTTTAAACACTTATATTTGATAGTACAAACATGTTGTTTGCTTTTCTCCTTGATACAGAAAAGACAGTCTTCTAGCCTTGACAAATGTTTGGATTAGATGTTCTTGTTTGATCAGAACCATGACTTGTTTGTTTTATCTGTAAGACGTCAGAGCTTGTCAAACTCCACCTGCTTCTTGTTTAAATAGCTTGTCATGTCCAGTACAATTCGGAATTGTGCTGGACAATGTATTTGAGACCAAACTAAGTTTCAAAAGACATTAAAAGCCCTTCCCCTTTGCAAAGTTGTTTGTCTGATTTAACACTGTTCTCTTGTTTATCTTGTGTGGTTAATATTAAGGTAACAGGGGTTTAAAATCCCCATCATTATGGTGCCGAAAACCCTTTCTCCCCACACCTGCTCCTGATGACCTCTGAACGGAGCGCAGCTGCGAGGCACGGTAAATATGACAGAAAGTCCAGTGATTGGGTTTGTCTCTGGCCAGCTTCCTCTGTCCTTTTGGTGCGGTCAGGGTCGGGTTGGCGGAGATTTCCAGACATCCACACAGGTCAGCAAGAACGTGAGTGTTGATATGTGTTTGTTGATATGTCGTTTTTAAAACAATTTGAGTACAGTAACAGGAACTAGTTCACCCTGAGCCGATGACTTGAAATTTTAAGTGAGGTGCCTGTTTTTCAAGAACTAGTCGAATTTTTGCGCATTTCGTTAGTTGGCAGGACCAATCTTTTTCTATACAGGTGGTCCCCGACTTACGAGCAGGTTCCGTTCCTGCGAGGTGCTCGTAAGATGAAAATTCATATGTGAGAACGCGGAGCACGTGTTCTCGTGGGTCCGGAACCTCATATGTTAGAGCTCGTGAGACCGGGAACACCTGTATATAAGCGAGGGCAGTCAAAACAAGCCGAGACCAGAGACATGTGAGGCTGGCTGCCAGACCTACATTGGACTTAGCGTGTCCGGCCAGGCGAGAAGAGAAAATAAGACAAGAACATTTATTTTTATATTTGACACGTCATTCTGGTTTTGTTTAGTCCTTTTATACGTGTATGTTTGTGCTTCTGGAGCCCTGCACCTCTGCTTTTTCTTCCTCCCATTTTCTTGTGTGTGTGTAGGCAGTGGCTCCTTATCTGTGGGCCTTTCTCAAACCCCCCACCCCCCCACCCGTGCTGAACCTGCCTGCAGCGTTTTCTGTGTTTAACTGCTCTGAGTGTGATTACTGGATCTAAAAGGTTTTCCAGTTTGACATTAATTTGCTCACATATATTAATAAATACTGTACACAAAAGGTTGTCTGTCTAAAAGGAAAAAAAAAGAGATAGACCTTTAGCACTAGGATGACTGAATTTTCAAGATCCTGAGGACAAACCCCCTCCTTCTCCTGAGCCATTATTGGACCATTAACTGCCTTTTGTTATAAATATGTGTGCACTCAACTCAGACACCCCCACCACACCAGACTGCACAGACTGCATTCCAATGTTTCCACCAGGTAAGTAAGACTCTGCTTGCACTTCCCCCCTTAGTCAGAAGAGAGGCCCTGACCTGAATTCACACATAACAGACCCTGAATTTATCTCACAGTTGAGCATTTTGGGACATCCACTGAACGGAAAGCTTTGTCTGCTCCAGAACAATTTTATGCATAAAATTGTCTTATTCTGCTGTGTTGATTATCCTGTAACCCTGATGGTCTGTCAAATAAATTATTTTGCTTACAAGTACTGTCTCTCTCCTTGTCCTTGGCACATGTATATACGGTGCGTGCCGGCACATGCAGGTGGCCCATTGCTGTGTTCTACAACATGCTTGACCTATTGTTGTCCGTCACCTGACGGACCGACACAGGTCACATGACATGAGGTCAACTGACAAAACGACACAGGTCACACGACATGAAGTCAAATGACGGACCGACACTGGTCACACGACATGAGGTCAACTGACGGACCAACACAGGTCACACGGCATGAGGTCAACTGACGTACTGACACAGGTCACATGACCTGAGGTCAAGTGACGGACCAACATAGGTCACACGACATGAAGTCAACTGACGGACCGACACAGGTCACACGGCATGAGGTCAACTGACGTACTGACACAGGTCACATGACCCGAGGTCAACTGACGGACCGACACAGGTCACATGACCTGAGGTCAACTGACGGACCGACATAGGTCACACGACATGAAGTCAACTGATGGACCGACACAGGTCACATGACCTGAGGTCAACTGACGGACCGACACAGGTCACATGACCCGAGGTCAACTGACAGACCGACATAGGTCACACGACATGAAGTCAACTGATGGACCGACACAGGTCACACGACATGAGGTCAACTGACGGACCGCCACAGGTCACATGACCCGAGGTCAACTGACGGACCATGACATGAAGTCAACTGATGGACCGACACAGGTCACACGACATGAGGTCAACTGACGGACCGACACAGGTCACATGACATGAGGTCAACTGACGGACCGACACAGGTCACATGACCTGAGGTCAACTGACACACCGGTATAATGGACCAGATTGCACATTTATATACGGTGCGGCCCATTGCCGTGTTCTACAACATGCTTGACCTGGCAGCGATAAATGCTTATGTGTTATACAAGGCCTGCACTGGGTCCAAGGATTTTGGACTGAGGGGTAGGGGGTGGGGGGTGTAGGTGTACAATTAATGGGTCTTTAGTAGGGTCATTAGCATTTGAATCGACATTATATAGCCCACTGAAAGGGACCGGGGGATTTAGAAGCCAAGTTCACTTGCGCAAAAAAGCGTAGCCTTAGTCAAAGTAGTGTTAGTCAGTAAAAAAATATGGCTGAATGAATCAGAGAGACAAAGCATCTGAATAAGTTTTTATTTTATTTTAAAACAAGT
>JBBPBX010091762.1:0-10432 GCA_038048925.1 Garcialebias charrua
CCCGCTCCACAGCCATCCTGGTGCACAGTCTTGTGACTTCCCGTATTGACTACTGCAACTCCCTTCTCTACGGCCTCCCCAACAAATCTCTCCACAAGTTACAGATGGTCCAGAACTCAGCTGCCCGTGTCATCACTCAAACCTCCTACTATGATCACATCACTCCTGTCCTGCAGCAGCTCCACTGGCTCCCGGTTAAATCACGCATCATCTTCAAAATTCTACTCCTCACGTTCAAAGCTATCCACAACCTTGCCCCTCCTTATCTATCTGACCTCCTACAAATCTCCATCCCATCACGCTCTCTCAGGTCCTCCTCTTCACTACAACTCCATGTACCCTCTGCCCGCCTCTCCACCATGGGGAGCAGGGCCTTCACCTGCTCTGCCCCTCACCTCTGGAACGCTCTACCGCCCGACCTTCGAAACACCACCTCCCTTTCTCTGTTCAAGACTGCCCTGAAAACACATCTCTTTAGACTAGCTTATCATTAACTTTACTAAATGTATTTTTATCTTCCATTTTATATCCTTTATGTATTTTATATTTCAATTTGTCGCTGATAATGTTTGCTCTGTATTCACTGTGTTGGTTTGTTAAGTGTCCTTGGGTGTCATGAAAGGCGCTTTTAAATAAAATGATTATTATTATTATTATTATTATTAAAGACACAAGTAAATCCATATGAAAAACAAAATGCAAATAGATAATATAAAAAGATATTTTTTAAATCACAAATGTAAGTCACAGATTTACAAAACGTCAATGGCTCCACATTCTGGGCTTAAACCTGACTGAGCTTTGTGCAATATCCGTTAGTATCAGGATGAAGTTATTTGTAGAATCACGTAATCTCCACATAAATCTGTACATACTGTACTGCAGCACATCATATTATAACATGATGACTAATCACATCTTAGCTTTTAAAGCAGTAAACAGCATTAAACAATAAACTGTTGCATCAGCCAACTTTTGGCCTCCAGCTCACACACTCTTTTACAACGATCACTTTTAACTTCATTATAAGTCATGAATGGTTAGACTAAACATTTAAAGACAGCCAAGGATGAAAAACGTCATCAACTTGACATTATTAAAACATGCCTGCTAACAGACTGGCAAAATATCAAGTAAAATGTTATCTCACCATTACTGTGCCTCACTTTAAACTGGTTTTTAGAGGAACTGCGAGCACATTTCCCTTGTGAGACCAGGACTGGTCTAGTTTCTAACACTTTTTAAAATCAGTTTTCATTTTTAGTCATTTTAGCATCTTGTTGTGTTTGATATAGAATAAAAATAGCTAAATCGATTGCAGTACTATACAAGGTCAGAGACCTATTGAATGATAAAGCTTTGTATTTGTTGTATAACACAATCATTGTTCCACACTTAATCTATTGTATTGATGTTTGGGGGAAAGCGTGTAAAACAATCACAAAGCCTATTTTTGTATTACAGAAAAGAGCTGTAAGAATTATCACTAGAAAACATTACTGTCATCCATCCAGTACATTATTTTATCAACTGAAATTATTGAAGTTCCATGATTTGGTTGATTATAATATTTTATCAATTATGTATAGGGCTCAGAATAACGAATTACCTTTAAATATCCAAATGAATTTTGTTAAAAGACAAAGTTGTTATAATCTTAAGGGGACAGAGATGTTTGTAAAACCACAATTCAGAACTAGCTTGAAGGGACGTTCTACCTCAATCCAGGGAATTAGATTATGGAATGGCTTGGAGAATGTAGTTAAAAATGCCAAGTCACTGTTTACATTTAAGAAAATGATCAAAAGGAATTTGTTGAAAAAATATATATGAATTAGCATAATGTGTATTGTATCAATTATTAGTTATGTATTAGTATTAGAAAATTAGAAAGAGTTAGTCATTTTGTACTGCTGGTGAAAGATTATTATTGTTTAATCTGATTGTTTGAAAAAAGGGGCAGATATAATAAGATTTATTCTTCTTTCTGCTACCTTTCATTTTTTTTACATTGTGTACGTGTCGTTGATGGGATTGTCTTGTATTGTATTTCTTTTGTAAAAAAATGAACAAATTTAATAAACATAAACATCAATCTCATCCAAAGAGTGATGGCGTCTTTGAAGGATTTTACCGGTAGATCAAAACACGACAGTTCACTTAAAAATAAACTTAATGGTTTATTTGCTAAATCCAATGGAGTGTATGATCCCAGAGCAGATATGACTGAGACAGAAACTGACTCGTAGAAAAGGTGAGTTTATTTACAGTGAATGATTGATTGACAGGAGTCTCTGAAACCTGGAGAGGAGGAAGTGGACGGTGTCAGTTAGGCGACAGTGAACGTCACGGTCAGCTTGACATTTCTTACAGGACTCTGAGGCGCTGGCGAGCGCCTGGTGGCCGGGCTTTTACCCATGGAGCCCGGACGGGCACAGCCCGAAGAGGAGACGTGGGTCCCCCTTCCCATGGGCTCACCACCTGTGGGAGGGGCCAAAGGGGTTGGGTGCAATGTGGGATGGGTGGTGGCCGAGGGCGGGGACCCTGGCGGTCTGATCCTCGGCTACAGAAGCTGGCTATTGGGACGTGGAATGTCACCTCTCTGGTGGGGAAGGAGCCTGAGCTAGTGTGTGAGGTTGAGAGGTTCCGGCTAGAAATAGTCGGACTCACCTCAACGCATGGCTCTGGCTCTGGAACCAGTTTCCTTGAGAGGGGTTGGACACTCTTCCACTCTGGAGTTGCCCCTGGTGAGAGGTGCCGAGCAGGAGTGGGCATACTTGTTGCCCCCCATCTTGGTGCCTGTACGTTGGGGTTCACCCCGGTGAACGAGAGGGTAGCCTCCCTTCGCCTACGTGTGGGGGGACGGGCTCTGACTGTTGTTTGTGCCTATGCGCCAAACGGCAGCTCAGATTACCCACCCTTTTTGGAGTCCTTGGAGGGGGTATTGGAGAGTGCGCCTCCTGGGGACTCCCTTGTTCTACTGGGGGACTTCAACGCTCACGTGGGCAATGACAGTGAGACCTGGAGGGGTGTGGTTGGGAGGAACGGCCCCCCTGATCTGAACCAGAGTGGTGTTCTGTTATTGGACTTCTGTGCTCGTCATGGATTGTCCATAACGAACACCATGTTCAGGCATAAGGGTGTCCATATGTGCTCTTGGCACCAGGACACCCTAGGTCGCAGTTCGATGATCGACTTTGTTGTCGTCTCATCTGATCTGCGGCCGCATGTCTTGGACACTCGGGTGAAGAGAGGGGCGGAGCTGTCAACTGACCACTACCTGGTGGTGAGTTGGCTCCGATGGTGGGGGAGGATGCCGGTCAGACCTGGCAGACCCAAACGTATTGTGAGGGTCTGCTGGGAACGTCTGGCAGAGTCTCCCGTAAGACGGAGCTTTAACTCCCACCTCCGGGAGAGCTTTGAACACGTTCCGAGGGAGTCGGGGGACATTGAGTCCGAGTGGGCCATGTTCCGCGCCTCTATTGTCGAGGCAGCTTATCGGAGCTGTGGCCGCAAGGTTGTTGGTGCCTGTCGTGGTGGCAACCCTCGAACCCGGTGGTGGACACCGGCGGTGAGGGATGCTGTCAGGCTGAAGAAGGAGTCCTATTGGGCCTTTTTGGCCTGTGGGACCCCGGAAGCAGCTGATAGGTACCGACAGTCCAAGCGGCATGCGGCTCGGGTGGTTGCTGAGGCAAAAACTCGGGCATGGGAGGAGTTCGGAGAGGCCATGGAGAATGACTTCCGTACGGCTTCGAGGCGATTCTGGTCCACCATCCGGCGTCTCAGGGGAGGAAAGCGGTACGCGACCAACACCATTTATGGTGGGGATGGTGTGCTGTTGACCTCAACTCGGGATGTTGTGAGTCGGTGGGCGGAATACTTCGAAGTCCTCCTCAATCCTACTGGCACGTCTTCCACTAAGGAAGCAGAGCCTGGGGACTTTGGGTCGGGCTCTCCAATCTCTGGTGCTGAGGTCACCGAGGAGGTATAAAAGCTCCGCGGTGGCAGGGCTCCAAGAGTGGATGAGATTCGCCCGGAGTTCCTTAGGGCTCTGGATGTTGTAGGGTTGTGTTAGCTTACGCGACTCTGCAATATTGCGTGGACATCGGGGGCAGTTCCTTTGGATTGGCAGACTGTGATGGTGGTTCCCCTATTCAAAAAGGGGGGCCGTAGGGTGTGTTCCAACTATGGTAAATGGTAAATGGAGCTTATTTATATAACGCTTTCTAGCCCCCTGTGAGGAGCCCCATTCATACACGCATTCATACAACGGTAGCGGCAGACTGCCATGCAAGGCACCTTTCCAGTCCAACCGGGAGCAACTTGGGGTTAAGTGTCGTGCACAGGGATACTACGACACATGGTGTGAGGAACCGGGATTCGAACCTCCAACCTTCCGATCGGGGGACGACTGCCATTACCACTACGCCACGGCCGCCCTGTATAACTATAGGCGATCACACTCTTAAGCCTCCCTGGTAAGGTCTATTCAGGGGTTCTGGAGAGGAGGGTCCATCGGATAGTCGAACCTCGGATTCAGGAGGAGCACTGTGGTTGTCGTCCTGGTCGTGGAACACTGGACCAGCTCTACACCCTCAGCAGGGTCCTGGAGGGCTTGTGGGAGTTTGCCCAACCAGTTTACATGTGCTTTGTGGACTTGGAGAAGGCATTCGACCACATCCCTAGGGGGGTTCTGTGGGGGGTACTCCAGGAGTATGGGGTACCAGGCCCTTTGATATGGGCTGTTAGGTCCCTGTATAACCGGTGTCAGAGCTTGGTCCGCATTGCCGACAGTAAGTCAGGTTCATTTCCGATGAGAGTTGGACTCCGCCAAGGTTGCCCTTTGTCACCGATTCTATTCATAACTTTTATGGACAGAATTTCTAGGCGCAGCAGAGGTGTTGAGGGGATCCGTTGGTGGCCTTAGAATCACTTCTCTGTTTTTTACATATGATGTGGTCCTATTGGCTTTATCAGGTCGTGATCTACAGAAATGGTAAATGGAGCTTATTTATATAGCTCTTTCCAGCCCCATATGAGGGACCCCAAAGCACTTTACAATACCAACCATACACATATTCATACACACATTCATGCACCAGTAGCGGTAGACTGCCATGCAAGGCGCCTTCCAGTCCTGGAAGTTGCTCCCACCGGGAGCAACTTGCTTACAGCTTTCACTGGAGCGGTTTGCAACCGAATGTGATGCGGCCGGGATGAGGATCAGTTCCTCCAAATCCAAGGCCATGGTCTTGAGCCGGAAAAGGGTAGAGTGTCCTCTCCTGGTCGGGGAGGAGGTCCATCCCCAAGTGGAGGAGTTTAAGTATCTCGGGGTCAGTCAGAGTCAGAGAGTCTTTAGTGTCATTTGCACTGCATGTGGTACATGTGATGAAACGAGATTACTGTATGTACACAGGGTCCCAGTTACATCCAACAACAAAATGTAAGAGACAAACAGTAATAATATCTAGGATATAACTAAGAAAAACATCAACTAGAAATACACTAAGCCCTAGAGTAATAGAAAAACATCATTACAAACAGCAGCACGAACACAAGTCTGTATGAGCAGATGGTCACAGATGAACACAGCAACAAGAAAACAGATCAGCATCAGCATGATTGTGATATTTTGCAGTGTTTATTCTTATTTTATTTATTCATGAGTCTAACAGCCTCAGGGTAGAAGCTGTTCCTCAGTCTAGTGGTTCTACATTTGATGCTCCTCAACCTCCGTCCTGAGGGGAGTGGGGCAAAGAGTGTGTGTGCTGGGTGAGTGAGGTCTTTCATGATGCAGGTGGCTCTTTTCCTGCATCTGGAGGTGTAAATGTCTGTGATGGTGGGGAGACTGACTCCAACAGCTTCTGTGCAGCCTTCACCACTCTCTGCAGAGCTTTCCTCTCTTCAACTGTGCAGCCTCCATGCCACACGTTGATGCTGGAGCACAGGATGCTCTCCACTGCACACCTGTAGAAGGAGGTGAGGACTGGGCTACTCAGACCAGCTCGTCTCAGCCGTCTGAGGAAGTAGAGTCTCTGATGACCTTTCTTGATCAGGCTGGTGGTGTTGTTGCTCCAGCTGAGGTTATCATTCATGTGTACACCCAAGTACTTGTAGCTGGAGACCACTTCCACTGCAGATCCACTTATGTTCAGTGGGGTGTGGGTGTGTTTGTTCCTTCTGAAGTCCACAATCATCTCCTTTGTCTTCTTCACATTCATGTGAAGGTTATTCTCTTTGCACCAGCTCTCCAGGTGTTCCACCTCCTCCCTGTAGCTGGACTCATCATTGTTTGTGATGCATCCCACCACTGCTGTATCATCTGCAAACTTAACAATATGACAGCCTGGATGGATGGCTGCACAATCATATGTGAGCAGAGTGAACAGAAGAGGGCCCAGCACACATCCTTGAGGAGAGCCAGTGCTGAGGGTTATGGTGGAGGAGGAGACGTTGTGGATCTTCACTGACTGAGTTCTGTTTGTTAAGAAGTCTAGTACCCAGTTACAAACGGAGGGGCTTAGTCCAAGTGTGGATAGTTTGTCCATCAGAGTTTGGGGGATCATGGTATTGAAGGCAGATGTGAAGTCCACAAAGAGCATACGGACGTATGAGTCCTTCTGATCCAGGTGGGCGAGAGCAATGTGGACCACAGAAGAGATGGCGTCCTCTGTTGATCGGTTCTCGCGGTACGCATACTGATGAGGGTCCTCGTTGATGTTGACGGTTGTCCTGATGTGGGACATGACCAGTTTCTCAAAGCATTTTGCGACTATCGGGGTGAAGGCCACCGGCCGATAGTCATACAGACCAGTCACTGTGGAACTTTTTGGGACTGGGATGATTGTGGCGGTCCTCAGATAGGTGGGAACTGTCTCCAGGGCAAGTGAGGTGTTGAAGATGTCAGCCAGCACCTCACAGAGCTGATCCGCACATTCCTTCAGAACTTTACCGGGGATGTTGTCCGGTCCAGTTGCTTTATGAGGGTTGATCCTTCTGAGACTACCTCTCACTTCTGTTGCGGTCAAGCCAAGGTGCACTTCATCTGATGGTGAGGTGAGTCTGGTGCTGGGTGGTCTGTTTAGGTCTTCAAAGCGTGCATAAAACTTGTTGAGGGCATCAGGCAGAGATGGGTCTTTGGGGCATTGTTTGCTCCTGCCTTTATAATCAGTTATGCATTTGATGCCCCTCCACATGCTCCGTGGGTCTTGTGAGTTGAACTGACCCTTGATCCTCTGTGCATATGTGGCCTTGGCCCTCTTAATGCCAGCAACCAGCTCTTTCCTGGTCTTTCTGAGTCTCCAGACTTGAAGGCAGCGTTCCTAGCTGCCAGCAGGGTGCGAACTTCTGCATTTAACCAGGGTTTTGTGTTGGGGTAACATTTAACATATTTTTTTATGGATACATTTTCAGAGCATGTGCTAATATAACCCAGGACTGACGAAGCATATAGTTCGAGATCCACTGAGCTTCCATCAGCAGCAACCTCCCTGAAAACACTCCAATCAGTTTTTCAAAGCAGTCTTGTTCACGAATGAGGGAAAACTGGAGCGTGAGATCGATAGGCGGATAGGTGCAGTGTCTGTTGTGAAGCGGGCGCTGTACCGGTCTGTCGTGGTGAAGAGAGAGCTGAGTCAAAAGGCAAAGCTCTCAATTTACCGATCGATCTACGTTCCCACCCTCATCTATGGTCATGAGCTTTGGGTTGTGACCGAAAGAACGAGATCTCGGATACAAGCGGCTGAAATGAGTTTTCTCCGCAGGGTGTCTGGACTCTCCCTTAGAGATAGGGTGAGAAGCTCAGTCATCCAGGAGGGACTCGGAGTAGAGCCGCTGCTTCTCCACATCGAGAGGAGCCAGTTGAGGTGGCTCGGGCATCTGGTTAGGATGCCTCCTGGACGCCTCCCTGGTGAGGTGTTCCGGGCATGTCCCACCGGGAGGAGACCCAGAGGAAGACCCAGGACACGCTGGAGGGACTATGTTTCTCGGCTGGCCTGGGAACGCCTTGGGATTCCCCCAGAGGAGCTGCTCCAAGTGGCTGGGGAGAGGGAAGTCTGGGCCTCCTTACTTAGGTTGCTACCCCCGCCACCCGACCCCGGATAAGCGGAAGACAATGGATGGATGTATGGATGGATGGACTCTGAGTTACTGGTTTCAAGAGAAGGGCGGAGGATTCCAGGTAGTTATGAGAAGATGAGGAGGCCAGGTAAATGGTTGTGGTTCCAGAGTGGGTTGTAGGTGAGAGGTGAGCAGCAGAGGAGCAGCTGGACAATTCCAGGTCAGAGGAAGGAGCTCCAGGGGAAGCTCCTCTTGAAGACACCAGGAGGAGAAACAGTTTCTAAGATGGGTCTCCGATGGATGACTTCTAAAAACAGGGAAAACACAGGAACGGATAATTCTTAATGAACGGCTGAAGGCTGAAGATCAGGACCGGTTGGTTTCTAAAGCTCCAGCAGAGAGAGGAGCATGTCCTCAGCCTCTTCTTCTCCTGGAGCTCGTCAGTGGAAGTGACCACAGCTGCTGCTCATTGGCACTGCCCAGACTCAAGGACCTGCAGAAAGAAACACTGGAGTCCTACAAGATGCTTGAATATTTAATCAAACACCAACTTGGTTTCCAACAACAATCAGTTTTTTCCAGAGATAAGGAAGTCTGAAACAGTTTGCTCTCAAAATAACCCACGTAGGGATGGATATCCAAATAAGGATCAAGGGTGGTTTAAAAATATTAAAATAAAGTTTATTTTTCGTCAGGATGATGTGCCGAACATGTATAAGGCAGACTGATGAGAGCTTTGAATAAATATTGGTTTCAAGACAACACTAGAAAGCTGCACTTTCTGATTTTATTATCATCGAGCCTTTGGCAATTCCCCCTCTCATACTGTCCATAATCTCCCAATCAACCAATTTCTCCAGTGACTTTTATTGCACGGCACCACCGAAACGTGCATTTTCTTTTACCCACATTTCAAGATCCGGGGGCTCAAAGGTACTTCAAACAGAGGCTGGCTACGCCCTCGTAGTTATCACATTTTCTATTTCTATGCACTTCATGGTCTTTTTGATGTTATTCATGAGCTGTAACTGGAAGTAATACAAGTGCACGGGCCAGAAAATGCCTTTGAATACAAAGTGTGTGCTGCCGTGCTGCAGTTTCATCTGCATACCTGCTCTTAGGACTGGATTAGAATTAAACACGATTATCAGACATTACTACGTCTTTCTGTTTGTGCCTCAAGTGAAGGCAAAGTCTCCATCTGTACAATCTTAGAGAGAGTTGATTTTAGACTCTCATATTGTGGTTTTATTAGTACCACAAGTTTTATAGATTAAAAAATGGTGGGTTCTGTTCTGTTGAATTGACATTTTAGGACTTTGTCAAATGTAAAGGAAATGCAAACACTCATTGTTTCAACAAGTTTCAGTACAATGTAAAAATGATGTATTGTCCATTAGGCAAATTGTAATAAAAAATAATTTGTGTATTTTGACCAGTAGTTATAGTTTTGTTGCAGATTGATATTTGATCCTAAACTTCAGGCCCTGCAATCAGTATGCTTTTTTTGTTAAAAATCTTATCTTCAATAATTTTACTGCTGTCTCTGTGTGTAAAACACAATATATTGACCATTATTACCTCACAGATATCTAATCATATTAAATAACGTGAAGCCTGTGTGAGTTTACAGATGTGTATTTGCACATTTACAGTTTGTTTCAATGACAGCTCCCGAACAAAGAACATCAAGGGTGGTTAGGACAAGTTTTGCTACAATATTTTCAGCAACTAGTCAGCTGGAGGTTGTATAATGTATTCCTCACCAGGCTGGGGGTGGAATAGATTAACCAGTGCTGCTATACAAGGGGGGCTTTGTCATTTTTCTTCAAATTGTAGGAGATGTTAAGGTTTCTATCTCATTATCATTGCCACCAAAACAATTTTCAAAGCCTGCTGAGATTGCTTTGGCACAGCATGCCTGTAAGACTGCTACATCATGTACTCACGACAAGATGGATTAAAAAAATGCTCCAAACCTTTGCTGCATGTCACTTTCTTTTCCTTCTGTACCATAGCCTGAATCTTTCTACGGTATACTTGGAACTTATCAAGTAATAATGTACTGACATCATGACATGCACTGGGGTCAGAAGCAATTGTAATAATGTCATCACTGTATGTTTCCATACAATGGCAAAATTAGTCTCTGCATTTAATCTGTCCACCACCAGGTGGTGCAGTGGGCAGCTATTAAAAGCACCCAGAGGGCATTTTGGGGATAAGATGTGCTGTCCAGAGACACCACGAGGTATGCAGTGACCGGGGATCGAACCTGGGACTTTTGGGTTCCGAGCCGGCTGCCCTGCCTTTATAACTTCTACAACATAATGTGTGTGTATGTGTGTGTGTGTGTGTGTGTGTGTGGGGGGGG
>JBBPBX010091763.1:0-13871 GCA_038048925.1 Garcialebias charrua
CCAGAACCTGAGCAGAACCAGAACCTGAGCAGAACCAGAACCTGTGCAGAACCAGAACCTGTGCAGAACCAGCAGAACCAGAACCTGAGCAGAACCAGAACCTGAGCAGAACCAGAACCTGTGCAGAACCAGAACCTGAGCAGAACCAGAACCTGAGCAGAACCAGAACCTGTGCAGAACCAGAACCTGTGCAGAACCAGAACCTGAGCAGAACCAGAACCTGAGCAGAACCAGAACCTGAGCAGAACCAGAACCTGTGCAGAACCAGAACCTGTGCAGAACCAGAACCTGAGCAGAACCAGAACCTGAGCAGGCATGTAAACAAATAAGAAACTTAAAGTGTCCGTTTTATAAAATAAGGCTAGTAACATGCTTTTCTGAACAGCACTCCTTAACTCTCCTCCTGTGGCTTCACAGAAGGAAGTGTATGTTTTTAAATATAAATATAAAGTCTCTTGCAGCGTGAGCTGGCTCGTCTTCGGCTGCGTCGTCTGGTTAAACTCTGTGTATTGTGTCGGGTGTTTGTTTCTGATGTGCCTAATCAGGTTTAAATGCAGCCTTTTCCTTACCTTCTCTTGAAATACGAACTTTCCATTTGTCATCCACTTTAAAATATCTCCACACAACAGACATCGCTGCCTCCACTTCAAGTTAATGCCGCGTTCCGCTTCTTTTTTACGACAGTCACCGCTTTACAGCGGGCACTGCTTTACGGTAGGCACTGCTGCAAAACTATTGTGCATGTTTTGTTCCGAGACAATTTGACTCTGTAACTCAACATACAGTTAATATAATATTCCCGTTTGTGTTTAGAATAAATATACACATATATATCCGATCCCTGATCGGTGTGTAACGCCCGAGTCGAGTCGAGTCTGAAGTCACGTGATCGGGACCCGGTTTTCGATCACGTGATCGGATCGGGACATCCCTAGACCTCAACTCGGGATGTTGTGAGTCGTGGGCGGAGTACTTCGAAGACCTCCTCAATCCTACTGGCACGTCTTCCACTGAGGAAGCGGAGCCTGGGGACTTTGGGTCGGGCTCTCCAATCTCTGGAGCTGAGGTCACCGAGGTGGTTAAAAAGCTCCGCGGTGGCAGGGCTCCGGGGTGGATGAGATTCGCCCTGAGTTCCTTAGGGCTCTGGATGTTGTGGGGTTGTGTTGGCTTACGCGACTCTGCAATATCGCGTGGACATCGGGGGCAGTTCCCTTGGATTGGCAGACTGGGGTGGTGGTTCCCCTATTCAAAAAGGGGGACCGTAGGGTGTGTTCCAACTATAGGGGGATCACACTCTTAAGCCTCCCTGGTAAGGTCTATTCAGGGGTTCTGGAGAGGAGGGTCCGTCGGATAGTCGAACCTCGGATTCAGGAGGAGCAGTGTGGTTTTCGTGCTGGTCGTGGAACACTGGACCAGCTCTACACCCTCAGCAGGGTCCTGGAGGGCGCGTGGGAGTTTGCCCAACCAGTTTACATGTGCTTTGTGGACTTGGAAAAGGCATTCGACCGCGTCCCTCGGGGGGTTCTGTGGGGGGTACTCCGGGAGTATGGGGTACCAGGCCCATTGATATGGGCTGTTAGGTCCCTGTACGACCGGTGTCAGAGCTTGGTCCGCATTGCCGGCAGTAAGTCAGGCTCGTTTCCAGTGAGAGTTGGACTCCGCCAAGGTTGCCCTTTGTCACCGATTCTGTTCATAACTTTTATGGACAGAATTTCTAGGCGCAGCCAAGGTGTTGAGAGGATCCGTTTTGGTGGCCTTAGAATCGCTTCTCTGTTTTTTGCAGATGATGTGGTCCTATTGGCTTCATCAGATCATGATCTACAGCTTTCTTTACTTCTCTCTACTTCCGCCTCTTGGCAGAGCAAGTCGCATATCTTTTTGCTCCTACCCTCCCTAAGTTTTCCTCTCCCTGCTTGCTTTTTGTCTCGTCCGTGACTCTTCAGCGCTCACTCGAACCAATTTGCGATGGATTTAATAAATTGGGCTGTTTCATCTATAGATAAGATTTTTTCCACGAAGCGGACCGGGCCAGGAGAAGCGGTCTGCCCCTCTGACACGCACGCTGTCGGATACATGATGGACTCGTGGGGACAGTGGCAACCCATGTGTTTGACCGTCCTGTCTGTCGAAGACGTGGAAGATTTGTGGATTATTGGGATATTGGTGGCAGCTGCTCTGTTTTTTGGCGTGAGCGGAGCTGTCTGTTACTGGAAGATCAGGAAGACTGCGGCGGCTATCGGCGCGCTGGCCAAACTTCCTGATCAGCAAGAATCTCTGATCCGGGCTGTGAGCTCCTCAACCCAGCTGTTGTACGAACTGAACCGCACAATGGGAGCGGCGGTAGACCACCGCGGACCTGCGGTGCGCTTTGGAACTCGTTTACAGCCGCCCGGCATTAATCAGGGCACGGATGGGGGTTCGTAGCTTCGGAACCTCATATGATTCGGCGATTTTGGACCTGAACAGCACCTGGACTTTGGAAGGCTGCAGTCAAAAAGAACACTGTGGCCTGGATTGAAGATAAACAATAACTATCTAATCTAGTTTCTGCACGACCTTGGAAAAAGAAGAAGGCTGTCTGCTGGAAACTATTCTCCTGGAGTGAAGCTGAGAGACATTGCTGACCCCCCCCCCCTCCCCAGAGGTCTCTGGGAGTGCGCTCGGAGGCGCCAAGCTTAACAACTGCTGAACTGTGTTATCTGAGTGCTGCTCACAGACTCTTTTGATCTCCTTGCATGTCGTCAAATCTGCAACAATGTCTTGTCTGGTTGTGCTTATTGCTGATAGAGTTTTTGGGACTTTATCATAGAGTGTCTTAAGGCAATCTTTGATAGATTCTTTTTTTGAATATCACAAATGATACCTATTGTGCTTTTCCTTTTTCCATATCTGTTTGACCTTCATCCGGAGACGGATGAGTGCGGCCGCGCAGAAGAACATGTCATGTGTTTGGAAATGCTGCAGCTTTGCATACTCTCCCTCTTCTGGACGACTGTGTATACATAATCACGTTGTATTAATTAACTGGTGCAATGTTAATAAATAAATCTCTTATCTCTCTCTCTCTCTCTTTCGCTGGAGCGGTTTGCAGCCGAGTGTGATGCGGCCGGGATGAGGATCAGTTCCTCCAAATCCGAGGCCATGGTCTTGAGCCGGAAAAGGGTAGCATGCCCTCTCCGGGTCGGGGAGGAGGTCCTGCCCCAAGTGGAGGAGTTTAAGTATCTCGGGGTCTTGTTCACGAATGAGGGAAAACTGGAGCGTGAGATCGATAGGCGGATAGGTGCAGCATCCGCAGTGAAGCGGGCGCTGTACCGGTCTGTCGTGGTGAAGAGAGAGCTGAGTCAAAAGGCAAAGCTCTCAATTTACCGATCGATCTACGTTCCCACCCTCATCTATGGTCATGAGCTTTGGGTTGTGACCGAAAGAACGAGATCTCGGATACAAGCGGCTGAAATGAGTTTTCTCCGCAGGGTGTCTGGACTCTCCCTTAGAGATAGGGTGAGAAGCTCGGTCATCCGGGAGGGACTCGGAGTAGAGCCGCTGCTTCTCCACATCGAGAGGAGCCAGTTGAGGTGGCTCGGGCATCTGGTTAGGATGCCTCCTGGACGCCTCCCTGGGGAGGTGTTCCGGGCATGTCCCACCGGGAGGAGACCCAGAGGAAGACCCAGGACACGCTGGAGGGACTATGTTTCTCGGCTGGCCTGGGAACGCCTTGGGATTCCCCCAGAGGAGCTGCTCCATGTGGCTGGGGAGAGGGAAGTCTGGGCCTCCCTACTTAGGCTGCTACCCCCGCGACCCGACCCCGGATAAGCGGACGAAAATGGATGGATGGATGGATGGATAAAAAATAAAATAAAAACAGGGAGCGCTGGTCCAGCATACCAGAACACCAGGAAATCTGCAGCCTCGCGCAGCCACGTTGAACCAGAGTTTAATTCGCTCGTGACAAATTCATTCATTTCCTCATTATTTCAGTCATGGAGTCAGCGGAGGAGGGAGCGATCACTTGACTTTTGGCAAAAAAACAAAAGAAAAGGCCAGATCAGGGATCTGTGTATGTGCCTGTGCCTGTGCCCCGGCCCGGCAGCCTCATTGGTTCTGGATGGTTTCTGGTCACTGACAGTGCTTGTCAACCTGTGCAGTTTTTTTTTATTTTTATGTCCATGTCCTGACTTGGTTTCTATACCCACGGTTGTATGGACGCCTTTCTGTATGTTGTCCACGTTTTTGAATTACCGGTATGTTATTAATTATTTTATTTTATTTTTTATTAGTTGTTTGTTTATCATTTATTCATATTATTATTATTACTGTTTGTAGCAGTAGGATGGGGATAGATAAGCAGCACCAAGTTCCTGGGAGTGCACGTCTCGAAGGACCTGTCCTGGAGCAGGAACACTGCAGCACTGGCAAAGAAGGCTCACCAGCGTCTCTACTTTCTCCGCAAGCTGAAAAGGGCTGGAGCTTCAACCCCCATCATGAGCACCTTCTACAGAGGTGCCATAGAAAGTGTCCTGACCAGCTGCATCACTGTGTGGTTTGGTGCATGTACTGCATCCTGCCGCAAGAGCCTCCAGCGCATTGTGAGAGCAGCTGAGAAGATAGTCGGCACCTCCTTCCCCTCACTGCAGGACTTACACAGCAAACGCCTCACTCGGAAAGCCCACTGCATGGCAGGTGATCCCACACACCCACTACACAGCTGCTTCAGACTGCTGCCATCAGGAAGGAGACTGAGGAGTCTCCAGGCTCGAACCAGCAGACTGAGAGACAGCTCTGTTCATCAGGCAGTCAGGATGCTAAACACTCTGCCTGCTCTGCCCCCCCTCCCATTTGAACTGCCTTAACACTAAAACTTTCTCACACATTACCACACAACACAAAGATTTTAACACTGGACTCTGTGTCATCAAACGGGTTATTCACTAAACTCTCGGTCATGTGCTCATACAGTTTGCACTACTTCTCATACTTGCACTAATGTTTGTATTACATCACTGCCTATAATCATAATACTGTTTACATTCTCTGTTTACATTTATTAATACTGTTTACTTTTTTTACTACTGCTTACATGTAATTACTACTGTTTACATTTACACTACTCTAATATCTACACCACTGCTGATACATATACAGTGTGCTCTGAACGGTCTTACTTAGGGATGCCCAATGTGCCTTACTGCATATGCCACTTTTTGCCTCTATAACAACATCAACTACTACCTCATACATATACTGTGTACATTAACTCATACGCTGCTTTGCCACTTTGCAAATGTCAATGCTAGAAACCTTTAGTTTATTTTAGTTATACTTTTTATACTCTTTTTTTATACTAGTATGCAAAAACTCAGGACAGTATTATGTTCATTAAATGTTTAATGTTTTAGTTTTAGAGTTGGTGTAAATTTTCATACTCTTATACCACTATGCAAAAAACTCAGGACAGTGTTAGTTTTACTATTTTATGCTTATGTCTATTATTATATGTTTCAGTGTTTCAATGTTTAGATGTTTACTGTTGCACCGAGGGACTGAGAGAAACGCAATTTCGGTCCTGTGTATGTCCTGTACAGTACATATTGCAGATCTGACAATAAAGTTGACTTTGACTTTGATAATGAAGGGTAGGGGGAACAGGAAGAAAAAGAAAATGTGTCATGCCTGTTTTGTTTCTGTTTTCACGTACTGTTGTTAATAGATGCTTAAATAAAATTATAAAAAACAAAAAAACAGTTCAGATCAGGGATGAAGAAGGATAATTTAATACATTTGTGTCATACAAAACAGTTTTGCATCGCTTTGCAATCCTTTGAACGAGAACGTGCGCGGGGTGTGGGTAAAGGGAGTGAGAAGCTCTGTTTTTATTGGCTGGTTAACGGCGGGTCACTGTGAGTTTTTAGAAATGCTTGTAGAGAAGTCAGAGGACTATAGTTTTTTTCAGAGATTACTTGTCTAACATCAGTCTGTCAGGAGATAGTGACAGAGTGAAGAAATAGGTTAAAAACATATTTTTAGAAAAGTTACATATAGCACCTTTAAGCTTCCTTCTGTAAATTTTAACTTTTTTCAGCTGTTTGCTTTTTTCAGCTGTTTTGTGCTCCTTTCAGATTATTTCTGCTAACTACAACATTTTTGTGCTTCTTCTAACTTCATTCTGCTAATTTGAACTTGTTATACTCCTTTCAGCTGATTTCTGCAAGTTTCAGCTTTTTCTACTATTTTGGCTAGTATTGAGCTGTTTTATGCTAATTTTATCTTTTTCAGCTAATCCCACATTCCTGCAATAATTTCAAAACTTTTCAGCCTAATTCAGTAAAAATGTGCTCTCTTCACTTCCTTCTAGTAATTTAAGCTTATTTCTGCTTTTTAGCAACTAGTGGGTTTTTTAGTTGGTATTTTCAGCTTTTTTCTAATTCCACTTTTTAATGCTAATTTCTGCTATTTTCAGCCTAATTTGGTAAATGTGTTTCAGCTTTCTTCTGCTAACTGAAGCTTGTTCTATATTTTCAGCTACCTTTTTTTTAAAGATTTTTTTAAGCTAATTTCATCCGTTTTCAGAACAATTCAAGTTTTTCATGGTATTTTCTACAAACTGGATTCCAAAAAAGTTGGGACACTAAACAAATTGTGAATAAAAACTGAATGCAATTACTTGGAGGTGCCAACATCTAATATTGTATTCAGAATAGAACACAAATCAAATTTTAAAAGTTTAAACTGAGAGAATGTATCATTTTAAGGGAAAAATATGTTTCAAAATTTCATGGCATCAACAAATCCCAAAAAAGTTTGGACAAGTCCATATTTACCACTGTGTGGCATCCCCACTTCTTCTTACAACACTCAACAGACGTCTGGGGACAGAGGAGACCAGTTTCTCAAGTTTAGAAATAGGAATGCTCTACATTCATGTCTAATACGTGTTTAAGAGTCAGAGTCAGAGAGTCAGAGAGTCTTTATTGTCATTTGCACCGCATGTGGTACATGTGATGAAAACGAGATTATGTACACGAGGTCCCAGTTACATCCAACAACAAATGAAAGAGAAAAACAGTAATAACATCTAGAACTAACTAAGAAAAACATCAACTAGTAATACACTAAGCCTAATATAGTGGGAATAAACAGCAGCACGAACATGAGTTTGTATGAGCAGATGGTCACAGATGAACACAGATGAACACAGCAACAAGAAAACAGATCAGCATCAGTATGATGTGATATTTTGCAGTGTTTATTTTTTATTTTATTTTTATTTATTCATGAGTCTAACAGCCTCAGGGTAGAAGCTGTTCCTCAGTCTAGTGGTTCTACACTTGATGCTCCTCAACCTCCGTCCTGAGGGGAGTGGGGCAAAGAGTGAGTGTGCTGGATGAGTGAGGTCTTTCATGATGCAGGTGGCTCTTTTCCTGCATCTGGAGGTGTAAATGTCTGTGATGGTGGGGAGACTGACTCCAACAGACTTCTGTGCAGCCTTCACCACTCTCTGCAGAGCTTTCCTCTCTTCAACTGTGCAGCCTCCATGCCACACGTTGATGCTGGAGCACAGGATGCTCTCCACTGCACACCTGTAGAAGGAGGTGAGGACTGGGCTGCTCAGACCAGCTCGTCTCAGCCGTCTGAGGAAGTAGAGTCTCTGATGACCTTTCTTGATCAGGCTGGTGGTGTTGTTGCTCCAGCTGAGGTTATCATTCATGTGTACACCCAAGTATTTGTAGCTGGAGACCACTTCCACTGCAGACCCACCTATTTTCAGTGGGGCATGGGTGTGTTTGTTCCTTCTGAAGTCCACAATCATCTCCTTTGTCTTCTTCACATTCATGTGAAGATTATTCTCTTTGCACCAGCTCTCCAGGTGTTCCACCTCCTGTCTGTAGCTGGACTCATCATTGTTTGTGATGCATCCCACCACCGCTGTATCATCTGCAAACTTAACAATATGACAGCCTGGAAGTGTGGCTGTACAATCATATGTGAGCAGAGTGAACAGAAGGGGGCTCAGCACACATCCCTGAGGAGAGCCAGTGCTGAGGGTTATGGTGGAGGAGGAGAAGTTGTGGATCTTCACGGACTGTGGTCTGTCTGTTAAGAAGTCTAGTACCCAGTTACAAATAGAGGGGCTTAGTCCAAGTGTAGATAGTTTGTCTATCAGAGTTTGGGG
Organism: Garcialebias charrua; assembly: GCA_038048925.1. NCBI lineage: Eukaryota > Metazoa > Chordata > Actinopteri > Cyprinodontiformes > Rivulidae > Garcialebias > Garcialebias charrua. Next base: position 8,168 of record JBBPBX010091763.1, read on the forward strand.
GATCATGGTGTTGAAAGCAGATGTGAAGTCCACAAAGAGCAGACGCACGTATGAGTCCTTCTGATCCAGGTGGGTGAGAGCAGTGTGGACCACGGAAGAAATGGCGTCCTCTGTTGATCGGTTCTCACGGTATGCGTATTGATGAGGGTCCTCATTGATGTTGACGGTTGCCTTGATGTGGGACATGACCAGTTTCTCAAAACATTTAGCGACTATCGGGGTGAGGGCCACCGGTCTATAGTCATTCAGACCAGTCACTGTGGAGCTCTTTGGGACTGGGATGATGGTCGCGGTCTTCAGGCAGGTGGGAACTGACTCCAGTGCAAGTGAGGTGGTGAAGATGTCAGCCAGCACCTCACAGAGCTGGTCCGCACATTCCTTCAGAACTTTCCCTGGGATGTTGTCTGGTCCGGTTGCTTTATGAGGATTAATCTTTCTGAGACTGCCTCTCACTTCTGCTGCGGACACCCTGAGATGCTCTTCATCTGGTGATGAGGTGAGTCTGGTGCTAGCTGGTCTGTTTGGATCATCAAAACGTGCATAAAACTTATTGAGGGCATCAGGCAGAGATGGGTCCCTGGGGCATTGTTTGTTTTTGCCTTTGTAATCTGTTATGCATTTAATACCCTTCCACATGCTCCGTGGGTCTTGTGAGGTGAACTGTCCCTCGATCCTCTGTGCATACGTGGCCTTGGCCTTCTTAATGCCATCCTTCAGTTCATTCCTGCTCTTTCTCAGCTCCACTTTATCTCCTGACTTGAATGCAGTGTCTCTGGCTGCTAGCAAGGCGTGAACTTCTTTATTTAACCAGGGTTTCCGGTTCGGGTAGGATTTCACATATTTTTTTATGGATACATTTTCAGAGCATGTACTGATGTAACCCAGGACTGAGGAAGCGTACAGTTCCATGTCCACTGAACTTCCATCAGTGGCTGCTTCTCTGAAAACAGACCAGTTTGTCCTCTCAAAACAGTCTCTCAACATGGGGGAACTATCTTGAGGCCAGATTGTTATTTCTCTTTGTTCCGGCTTTGAGCGCCTGAGTGGGGGGAGTTCTCTTGGGGCCAGAATCAGAGAGTCGTGATCGGAAGCTCCAAGCGGTGGGCGTGTCTTCGCCGTGTATGCCCCCTTTACATTTGTGAAGACTTGGTCGAGCGTTTTATCTCCTCTCGTAGCTGTGAAGACGTTCTTATTGAAGGCTGGGAGGGAGACTTGAAGATCAACGTGATTGACGTCCCCGCAAACAATGAAAAGCCCCTCAGGATATTTACACTGCAGCGAGGTGAGTAAGTCATGAATTTCTCCCTGGGCGTCATTAGCATTAGCATCAGGGGCTATGTAAATAACGCTGATTAAGATCACTGAATAGTCACGTGGCATGTAGTGCGGCCTACATCTTATTGTGATCAACTCCACGGCAGCTGAACAAGCTCTTTTTATCACAGCACAGTTCGTGCACCAATCTTTGTGTACGTAAATACAAACACCGCCGCCTCGCGTTTTCCCCGTAGTCTCGGTGCACCGGTCTGTTCTGAAGAAGAGCCGGTCGTCCAGCTCGTAAACAGAGTCTGGAGTGTCCTCAGAGATCCACGTTTCCGTAAGACAAAGCACGGAGCATCTTCTCATCTCCTCCGACGTGGTCACCCTCAAACGAAGTAGATCCATCTTGTTGTCGAGCGAACGCACGTTAGACAGAAAAAGAGCCGGCATCGGGGGTCTACCGGTTTTAGCGTCTGCCCGCAGTCTCGTCATAATTCCTGCACGGCAACCTCTCTTCTTTCCACGAGAGCACCGCTTCCTTTTCTTTCCCCTGGAGCGCATCTGCTTCCAGAAGGACGTTTTTAGCAGCTCCAATCTTCCGAGTTCTGATTTGAGTTCGTTGCTGATTTCAGCTGTGCCCTGTGGTAAATCCGCTCCGATTCTTAACAGATCAGTTCGGCTGTAATTCACCCGCAAAAAACGCGCAGAGTCAGGTACAAAAACACTATTAAAATTATTAAAAGCTAGAGATGATCCGGGAACTCGTGAAGCTGCGGCTGCACTGAGCGCGGCCATCTTGGCATATATATACATCTTAATATAATATAATAATAATAATAATGTCTAATATGTCTAATATATGTCTAATTTCCTCTACGTCACAATCAAGATGGCGCCTTTGTTGATGGTACGCCGTCTACCTGGGGCCTCATGTATCAACGGTGCGTACGCACAAAAACCTTGCGTACGCCATTTTCCACGCAAAACTCTGTATGTATCAAAACAGAACTGAACGTGGAAATGTGCGCAGCCCCACGCCACCTCCAGGGCTGGCGTACGCACGTTTCTGTGGTTTTGGTTCCATTGGCGACACTTAGAGGTGATTCTGAGAAACTGTTCATGATGTGAAAATCATTATTGTTCACACCAAACACACATGATTAACAATTATTACATCCACATGGACGCACGGCTTCTTTTTACATCCTTATAATCTCTTATGCGCATGGAACCTGTGCGCCCCCACATGTCGCCCTGTCTTTGAAGTTCCATTACTAGTCAGTGCTTCAAGTGATCAACTTTCTGTTAATGGCTGGTTAAAATGCAGTTTCAGAGCAGTCTACCAAGCCCTTGTTTGTTTCTGTGTGTATAGCGGTTCAGCAAATAAACACGTGCGTAAAGTGTGGAATGCGTCCGCCTTTCACCAGCGCACTGCTGCGTTCATTAACCATTTACCATTAACACAAAGTAACCCAAAAGCGCCGCATTACGAACTGATAAGCATCTGACTCTGCCCATTTGTAATTTATTATTTTTATTTCACAAATATATAAAACAGGCAAGTACACATTATCACTTAATCAGTGCATTTAATGTTCTGTTAATGTCTGCGAGGACTCCGATCAGTTGGTCCAGGCGGTCATTGATGCCATTAATGCCGGAAACTATTTCCTGCTGTGTCTGCAGGACAGCTGTCGTCAGAACACGGCCAGTAGGACGGACATCAGCTGCTGGCAGGTGGGGTGTGCTGGATGTGCCCGTGGTGCCAGACGTTCCAGGGACACTGGAGGAGCATCCAAAGTCTGAGGCAGCAGACTGCGTGTCTTCTGTTTCATTCTCTGATGGCAAAATAAAATGTGTACATGTAAAAAAAATATATAAATAAATCCCATGACTGAAGACTTTTTATTCTTATAGTCACCAGTATGAAAACAAGATATTTTATGGCATTTAGAATTAACACTGACTTATTTACTTACTTTGTGTACAATCCGAATCCCCCACATGCGGAGCCACTACACCTGTGAGGGCCGTGTCACCCACAATACTGGCAACCCTCTGGTCAAATGGAGTGATGTCGTCATCTCCTGTCCCCCCGCCTGTTTTCGTCACACTCTGGCGATGGGCAGCTGTCCTCCGTTTCACATCCACCTTAATATCTGACCACTTTTTTTTTAGTTCTGCCGGTGTTCGCTGCTCTGACCCCACAGCATTTACAGCTTCACACAGGCTGTCCCACTCACGCCTTTTGCGCTTAGCTGTAACGCCAGAGGACAGCGTGCCAAACAAAACTTTTTTCCGTGCCTCTACCTCACTCAGAAGTGTCTCCAGTTCACAGTCCGTGAAGTTCCTCTTTTTTCCACGTTTCGACATGATTTGCAATAGAGCAAAGACGACATTCCTCTGGTGCAGGGCATATTTAAATGAATTTGCATATTTATATGGAGGCGTGTCAAAGGCGGAGTCGGCCACTCTCTCATGTGCGCTCAATTCCACGTTGATTGTGATGTACAAAAGCAATGTGCGTGGATTCCGGCGTACGCACAGTTTGATACATCTGGATTTTTTTTGTGCGTATGCCGTTTTCTGGATCTGACCGTACGTCACGTTTCAGTAAGAAGTCCACGCAAGTCTTTGTACATGAGGCCCCTGCTCTCCTGTACTTTTTACTGTTGTTCGTGTTTTGCCTTTTTTTCATCGACGATGCATCCTCGCTTCTGGTCTATGATCGCTCAACTCTTCTAAGTATACAAGACTCGCTACTCAACGCACCGACGGACAAATATGGACATTTTAAGCCTCCACCACCTCCACCTTTCCTGGCATCTGTTCCAGCCTTCCTACACCGTAACGCCAGCATGTTGCCACGCAACAAGCGCCGCAGACGACGCGGAACAAGAGCGGGAGTCCTGGTGAGATTTAAAAAGTATCTCTCCTCTGTCCTCTCACAGTACGACTACGGCTGACTTACCTCCTGAATTCAGCATCTTTGATGTCCATTGTTCGTTGATTCATCGCCATCGCTGCCTTGTTCCTGTCAATCATGACGTCAGCGATCAGTATCCATCTTGTCCCCCGGTGAGGACTGTGAAGCGAGGCTGCGTTAAACAGAACCTCCGCCCGCTCGCACGAGCTGCGGGTGACGTAACTGGCTGTGTTCCAGTACGTGCAGCACTGTTTAACGCCCGATCGATCACTAAGTGATTTGATCTCAACTCATCGTCTGGATCTGTTTCTGATTACTGAAACCTGGCAGAAATCACACGACAACAGCTCCTTCTCTGAACTCCTCCCATCTGGCTGCTCCTACCTGAGCGCTCCGCGCGGGTTTGGTAGAGGAGGGGGCCTGGCTGCTGTGTTCAGTGAGGCGTTCAAGTGCCGCCTGTTGCCTCAGAAAAACTACAACAGCTTTGAAATTATGCTGTTTGTGCTGGGATCTGCTAAACCTCTTCTGTGTGGGCTCTTTTATCGGCCACCACAATATAATAAGGACTTTCCCAGTGAGTTTTCAGAACTACTGGCTGGACTACTGCCAAAATTTGACTCCCTGCTTTTTTGTGGAGATTTCAACGCACATATCTGCTGCCCAAGTAATCAACTTGGATGTGAGTTCCAGGACCTCCTGGACTCTTTTAACCTGTTGCAATCTGTCTCAGGGGCCACATACAGTCAAGGTCATACACTGGACCTAATTATCTCCCACGACCTTCACATATCTGCTGTAGAGATTCTGGACACCTGTATTTCAGACCACTTTCCCATCTTATTTGAATTTTCCACCCCTCCTGCACCGAAGGCTGTTCTCCCAGCACATCTCTGCCGCTCCATCACCCCATCCACTCAAAGTCAGTTCACTGATGCCTTTAAGAGCACTGACTTATGCTCTGTTGTCAGCCTGGACCCATCTCTACATCCTGAGGACTTCATCACCTCCTTCCATCACACCTGCACAACGATCTTGGACTCCATTCGCTCCTCTCAAACAGGCTTCTTCAAAGAACAAACCACCTCCATGGCTCAACGAAACAACGCGGGCTCTTTGACAATGCTGCAGGAAAGCTGAGCGAAAATGGAGGCACGACCAGCTTCATGTGTCCCAGGGAATACTGAGAGGCTGTCTCTGTGATTATCAAATTGCTGTTAAGCAGGCCAAGTCACAGTACCTCTCCAATTTAATCTCCACCAGCTCTAACCGGCCAAGGACGCTATTTAGCACAATCCAGTCTGTCATCAATCCTTCTGTCAATGTTCTGAAAACTGCCACACAGTCTACCTGTGACGACTTTCAGAGCTATTTTGTCAACAAAATTGACTATCAGGCAGAACATTGTCAGCCCATCAAACACTGTCCAATCATGTGCGTCTGCAATAACCACCGCTGTTTTTGACGAGTTCGACCTGGTTTCACTGCCTCACCTCATCAAGGTGGTTCAGCAGATGAAAC
>JBBPBX010091765.1:2135-13871 GCA_038048925.1 Garcialebias charrua
ATATATATATATATATATATATATATATATATATATATACATATATATATATATACATAAGATGGTCTAGTGGCAGGGCTTTTGACTACGGATCCGAAGGTCGCGGGTTCGCGCCCCGGCCACTACCCAGCTTGGGGTGTCTATGAGTGCACACCTATTTCTCCAGCTCCCCGAGCGCTTTCGGGCTGCTCACTGCACCACCTGGTAGGTGGTTGGGTTAAATGCAGAGACGAATTTCGTCTGTGTATGGGAACATACGCAGATGACAGGAATAGACATTATTATTATTATATGTGTGTGTGTGTGTGTGTGTGTGTGTGTGTGTGTGTGTGTGTTTTGCTTTTTCTACTATATGTAATGTAAAAAAAAGACAGATTGGTTAATTGTTTTAATTAGAGTGACCTGTGGAATAAATGAAATTATAACTGTACAGACAAATGTGACACGATGACATAAACATAATTTTCTTCCTTTTTTTATCACATCAAATGCTTTTTTTATTTCACTTTTTTTATTTCACTTTATGCTTATGTTCATTGGGCGTTTGGTGTTTTAGGGGTGTTTGGTGTTTCAGTGTTGGTGTAAATTTTCATACTTTTATACTATTATGAAAAAACTCAGGACAGTGTTACACTTTTTTACTATTTTATGCTTATGTGTATTAAATGTTTTAGTGTTTAGTGTTTAGATGGTTACTGTTGCACCGAGGGACTGAGAGAAACGCAATTTCAATCCTGTGTATGTCCTGTACATATTGCAGTTCTGACAATAAAGTTGACTTTGACTTTGACTTTGACTTTGACTTCACTGGCAATGTAAAAAGATACAAATAAAAAATAAAATAAATGTCACATTTTTGTCATCTGTGTATGTTCCCATACTTGACAGACGAAATTGGTCTCTGCATTTAACCCAACCACCACCAGGTGGTGCAGTGAGCAGCCAATGTATGTAGGTCAAAATTGTAATGTCCTAAAGTTAATAAATTGTAATAATTCATGACAGTCTCTACTGAGAGACGTTTTAATGTCTACTTTTTTCTTCTTCTTCCTATATATTACAAAAACTATATAAATGAACTGAATCTAGATTTTAAATTGTTTAAACTGATGACTGGTAAAAATCTGACTGTCAGACACTCTTCATCAGGATATTATTTTATATTATCTTATTCAGAGCAACATGAAGCTGATCTAACTAAATTTCCCAAGCTATAGTTTACTAATGGGTTTACTTTGGGATCTTATAAAAAGCAGTCAGCCCACAGAGGTGACCTGCTGATGACAGTATTGATGAGAAAGCTGTTAGCAGATTAAACAAGGCAACACAAAAGGATATTAGATATAGCTGAGTTCACTGCAAATGAGAGGCAGATGCTTTAAACAGGCATAAAATAGACAGATCTTGCAAATAATGTATTTTACTTTTTTGTATTTAGGAGTTTTATTTTTGAATTATCCCTTTTATCTGCAAAGTATACTTATATGAGATAATTTACAATTCACTAAGCAAATTTGGTGTGTGGAAAAACAGAATAGCACATATTGTTTTCAGTGACTTAAGTGTAAATCTGACTTAAAAGCTTTAACAAGCTGATACTGTCTGTTGGAGTCAGTCTCCCCACCATCACAGACATTTACACCTCCAGATGCAGGAAAAGAGCCACCTGCATCATGAAAGACCTCACTCACCCAGCACACTCACTCTTTGCCCCACTCCCCTCAGGACGGAGGTTGAGGAGCATCAAATGTAGAACCACTAGACTGAGGAACAGCTTCTACCCTGAGGCTGTTAGACTCATGAATAAATAAACAATAAGAATAAACACTGCAAAATATCACATCATGCTGATGCTGATCTGTTTTCTTGTTGCTGTGTTCATCTGTGACCATCTGCTCATACAGACTCGTGTTCGTGCTGCTGTTTATAATGATGTTTTTCTACTACATTAGGGCTTAGTGTATTACTAGTTGATGTTTTTCTTAGTTAATCCTAGATGTTATTACTGTTTTTCTCTTGCATTTGTTGTTGGATGTAACTGGGACCCTGTGTACATAATCTCGTTTTCATCACATGTACCACATGCGGTGCAAATGACAATAAAGACTCTCTGACTCTGACTCTAGTAGGCCCTAGTAGGGTCACCCAAGGCAGACAGGTCCTAGGTGAGGGACCAGACAAAGTGCAGCCCAAAAACCCCTATGATGAGTGAAATAAATGGACTAAGTTTTCCCTCGCCCGGACGCGGGTCACCGGGGCCCCACTCTGGAGCCAGGCCCGGAGGTGGGGCACGCTGGCGAGCGCCTGGTGGCCGGGCTTTTACCCATGGAGCCCGGCCGGGCACAGCCCGAAGAGGAGACGTGGGTCCCCCTTCCCATGGGCTCACCACCTGTGGGAGGGGCCAAAGGGGTCGGGTGCAATGTGAGATGGGTGGTGGCCGAGGGCGGGGACCCTGGCGGTCTGATCCTCGGCTACAGAAGCTGGCCATTGGGACATGGAATGTCACCTCTCTGGTGGGGAAGGAGCCTGAGCTAGTGTGTGAGGTTGAGAAGTTCCGACTAGAAATAGTCGGACTCACCTCAACAGCTATGTTTACATGGACATAAGTAATCGGATCAAACGGCCGAACGGATCAAAAGTCCGTCATGTAAACACCCCGGTCGGGTTATTTTTTGTGTATTCGGCGTGATCCGACCTAATTTGCGATCCGTTCGAAACGGGTGGTTTACGCCGATCCGTAGCCCGATGTGTGCGCATGTAAACACATGATCTGTTCCTTTTACCGGACTGTGGGAAACTGTCCTGACTGCGCATGTGCGCTGCGCGCACCCCCATCCCTCCCTCCCTCTCCCCCCTCGTGTTTACTTCTCCGCCTGGGCTGGCTAGTGGGTAGATGCTAACGCTAGCATGGTGGGGAAGTAAAACTGGTCGGTGAGCGATGCAACATTTGTAATGGAAACGTTAAAATAGCTCAAAACTATCGAACGCCTTGACCGAACGTGTAGTTATTCAAACAAGTACATGAAAAGCTGGAAGAAGCTGGAGATCGCTGGAAGAGCTTAAAGCTAAGTGCTACAAAGCTAAAAACAAAAACGGGACAAGTGGCTACGACCCCACCACTTTTTTATTTTACGTGTTGATGAACTGATGAGAGATCTGCCACTTCCAACACAGCAGGCAGCGGTGTGGATCTTATGAGGAGGAGAGGAATCTGAGGAGAGGAAGCTAACCAGGAGCAAAGCATCCTTTCTGGTAAGTTAGACTCTTCAAAACACATTAACCCTCTGTACTGTATTACCTGGAGTAATTAGAAACAACAAATATGTAAAAATGTAATTATAATAAGAAATAAGAGTAGCTGTAGGGCTAGCATAGAACTACAGTATACTGTATTGTACATTAAAACTCCAACTAACCAGATAATTAACCTAACACATTTCAACATATCAGAGGTCCAGTTAAACTTTATTTTGTTTGTTTTTCAGATGATGAGTCCAGCTTTGAAGAGACAACTGGCAGCAGCACACAACAGACAGTGGCAGGTGATGGTGGCACGTGGCAGGTGATGGTGGCAGGTGGCAGAAGATGCAAGAGTCCCACGTCTTAGGAATCCCAAGAAGTTCACACATGTGCTTTAGAACAACTCAAAACTGATTTGAAAATGTTTCAATTCTCCACAACCATGTTTCTTTGTCCCCTGACAGATCTGTAAATGTATTTTTTACACAGACATTAGGATTGATAGTTTATGGTACAATTAAGGTACATGTCCTAACTTAATACAGTCAGATGGTTTAATAAGGACTCTGAGTTTCTGCATGACTCACAGGATAAAAACACATTTGCTGTTCTATCAGGATACAGAAACATACATTTTGGAAGTAAAATCGATTATTTTGTCACCAATTTTGTTGTCCGAAATCACATGCATACATCGAAATTGTGAAAGTATGTGATGAGTTGTTAAAGAAGTTACTGAATTACAGGTTACTGTAGTTTTTAAATGACCAAAGAAATTTTTTTTGTTATCATTACAAGATGTGATCTGTGCACATCGTCTGTTTTGTACAAACGTTTTGAACGTTTAATTTTTATGTTTTTCTGATACACCTCAAATTGCACTAAGAATGAAACATGTTTCAAACAAGCAATTTCAACTGTTTACAAGAATGTGTTAAAATGTTTGGTCCATTAAAGAGCTCAGATGTTCACTAGTATTACTTGCAGTTGTTTATTGTGATAATAATTTTATACAAATGTTAACTGCATGTGAACACAAATACATAAGTACAGTATCTTTTTAGAAGAACTCTCCACTGTGACTTCAGAAACCCGGTCATCTCTACCTCCACCTGACAGCGCCAAGGTAAACATTAAATGACTTGTTGAGGAGTCAGACGAGGACAGTTTGCGTATCCTTTGACGAGCCAGTCCAACAGCGGGCACGATCACCAACAATGAAGAGACGGACGTCCTTTGCTTCAATGTTCCTCACAGACTGCAAAAAAGGACATGCCAATATTTAGTGTTCAACTTTTTATTTGTTTAAAGTTATGGTTCAAACAAATTTTATTTGAAAGAAAACTTTACAGCTAAGTATGTCTACTGATTACTTAGCTGTAATAGTTGTAAAATTAAATACAATATAGTAAATGTTAGCCTTACATTTTGGCAACATTTAACTATTTGTTTAAAGACATGGTTCAAACATTTTATTTTAAATAAAACTTTACAGCTAAGCATCTCTACTTTGAGATACTGTACTTAGCTGTAATCGTTGTAGTAATACTAAATACAATATAGTAAATACAGTATTAGCCTTACTTTTGTCAACAGATGAGCCCTTTGATAGAGGTCTGAGTGGCGCAGGACATTGGCATCATGCCTGGCATCGTGACACTGATGCTCCAGAAACAGGAAAACAGAGGAAGAATAGTAATTAATAACAAATACAGACAGTATCACGCAGACAGGTAGAAAAGGAAAGGACAAAAAGTTTATTAGCATACAGCGTTTTTATTATCTTACCAACAATTGTTGTCCACGACAGCTTGGAGGACAGAGGACGTCCAGCGCTCTCATCCTGTGAATAAAAAAACTAAAAGCACGCGCTGCTTCACCTGTAGTTCAATCAGGGAGTGCAGTAAAAACTCAGTCTCCGTCATTACAATCTGGTGCGGGTCCATTTTGGACGCGTATGTTTACTTTCGTCCCGGAAGTAACTTCTTCTTCTGTGGTTTTTACGAAAGTAACTTCCTCTTCGTTTTTTTTTTAAAGGGGAGTGTACCACTCTGCGCATGTCAGAACTTCTGATCAGAATAAAAGCCTGCTGCATGTAAACACTCGTCATGAACGGATTGTGCCCATGTAAACGGTGCTATCTAATTATGCAATCAGAACACATTTCAATCTGGTCACAGAATTTTGCCCATGTAAACATAGCTAACGCATGGCTCTGGCTCTGGAACCAGTTTCCTTGAGAGGGGTTGGACACTCTTCCACTCTGGAGTTGCCCCTGGTGAGAGGCGCCGAGCAGGAGTGGGCATACTGGTTGCCCCCCATCTTGGTGCCTGTACGTTGGGGTTCACCCCGGTGAACGAGAGGGTAGCCTCCCTTCGCCTACGTGTGGGGGGACGGGCTCTGACTGTTGTTTGTGCCTATGCACCAAACGGCAGCTCAGACTACCCACCCTTTTTGGAGTCCTTGGAGGGGGTATTGGAGAGTGCGCCTCCTGGGGACTCCCTTGTTCTACTGGGGGACTTCAACGCTCACGTGGGCAATGACAGTGAGACCTGGAGGGGTGTGGTTGGGAGGAACGGCCCCCCTGATCTGAACCAGAGTGGTGTTCTGTTATTGGACTTCTGTGCTCGTCATGGATTGTCCATAACGAACACCATGTTTAAGCATAAGGGTGTCCATATGTGCTCTTGGCACCAGGACACCCTAGGTCGCAGTTCGATGATCGACTTTGTTGTCGTCTCATCTGATCTGCGGCCGCATGTCTTGGACACTCGGGTGAAGAGAGGGGCGGAGCTGTCAACTGACCACTACCTGGTGGTGAGTTGGCTCCGATGGTGGGGGAGGATGCCGGTCAGACCTGGCAGACCCAAACGTATTGTGAGGGTCTGCTGGGAACGTCTGGCAGAGTCTCCCGTAAGACGGAGCTTTAACTCCCACCTCCGGGAGAGCTTTGAACACGTTCCGAGGGAGGCGGGGGACATGGAGTCCGAGTGGGCCGTGTTCCGCGCCTCTATTGTCGAGGCAGCTTATCGGAGCTGTGGCCGCAAGGTTGTTGGTGCCTGTCGTGGTGGCAACCCTCGAACCCGGTGGTGGACACCGGCAGTGAGGGATGCTGTCAGGCTGAAGAAGGAGTCCTATTGGGCCTTTTTGGCTTGTGGGACCCCGGAAGCAGCTGATAGGTACCGGCAGTCCAAGCGGCATGCGGCTCGGGTGGTTGCTGAGGCAAAAACTCGGGCGTGGGAGGAGTTCGGAGAGGCCATGGAGAATGACTTCCGTACGGCTTCGAGGCGATTCTGGTCCACCATCCGGCGTCTCAGGGGGGGAAAGAGGTACGCGACCAACACCATTTATGGTGGGGTGGCGTGCTGCTGACCTCAACTCGGGATGTTGTGAGTCGGTGGGCGGAATACTTCGAAGACCTCCTCAATCCTACTGGCACGTCTTCCACTGAGGAAGCAGAGCCTGGGGACTTTGGGTCGGGTTCTCCGATCTCTGGTGCTGAGGTCGCCGAGGTGGTTAAAAAGCTCCGCGGTGGCAAGGCTCCGGGGGTGGATGAGATTCGCCCGGAGTTCCTTAGGGCTCTGGATGTTGTAGGGTTGTGTTGGCTTACGCGACTCTGCAATATCGCGTGGACATCGGGGGCAGTTCCCTTGGATTGGCAGACTGGGGTGGTGGTTCCCCTATTCAAAAAGGGGGACCGTAGGGTGTGTTCCAACTATAGGGGGATCACACTCTTAAGCCTCCCTGGTAAGGTCTATTCAGGGGTTCTGGAGAGGAGGGTCCGTCGGATAGTCGAACCTCGGATTCAGGAGGAGCAGTGTGGTTTTCGTGCTGGTCGTGGAACACTGGACCAGCTCTACACCCTCAGCAGGGTCCTGGAGGGTGCGTGGGAGTTTGCCCAACCAGTTTACATGTGCTTTGTGGACTTGGAGAAGGCATTCGACCGCGTCCCTCGGGGGGTTCTGTGGGGGGTACTCCGGGAGTATGGGGTACCAGGCCCTTTGATAAGGGCTGTTAGGTCCCTGTACGACCGGTGTCAGAGCTTGGTCCGCATTGCCGGCAGTAAGTCAGGCTCGTTTCCGGTGAGAGTTGGACTCCGCCAAGGTTGCCCTTTGTCACCGATTCTGTTCATAACTTTTATGGACAGAATTTCTAGGCGCAGCCAAGGTGTTGAGAGGATCCGTTTTGGTGACCTTAGAATCGCTTCTCTGTTTTTTGCAGATGATGTGGTCCTACTGGCTTCATCAGTTCGTGATTTACAACTTTCACTGGAGCGGTTTGCAGCCGAGTGTGATGCGGCCGGGATGAGGATCAGTTCCTCCAAATCCGAGGCCATGGTCTTGAGCCGGAAAAGGGTAGCATGCCCTCTCCGGGTCGGGGAGGAGGTCCTGCCCCAAGTGGAGGAGTTTAAGTATCTCGGGATCTTGTTCACGAATGAGGGAAAACTGGAGCGTGAGATCGATAGGCGGATAGGTGCAGCGTCCGCAGTGAAGCGGGCGCTGTACCGGTCTGTCGTGGTGAAGAGAGAGCTGAGTCAAAAGGCAAAGCTCTCAATTTACCGATCGATCTACGTTCCCACCCTCATCTATGGTCATGAGCTTTGGGTTATGACCGAAAGAACAAGATCTCGGATACAAGCGGCTGAAATGAGTTTTCTCCGCAGGGTGGCTGGACTCTCCCTTAGAGATAGGGTGAGAAGCTCAGTCATCCGGGAGGGACTCGGAGTAGAGCCGCTGCTTCTCCACATCGAGAGGAGCCAGTTGAGGTGGCTCGGGCATCTGGTTAGGATGCCTCCTGGACGCCTCCCTGGTGAGGTGTTCCGGGCATGTCCCACCGGGAGGAGACCCAGAGGAAGACCCAGGACGCGCTGGAGGGACTATGTTTCTCGGCTGGCCTGGGAACGCCTTGGGATTCCCCCGGAGGAGCTGCTCCAAGTGGCTGGGGAGAGGGAAGTCTGGGCCTCCCTACTTAGGCTGCTACCCCCGCGACCCGACCCCGGATAAGCGGAAGAAGATGGATGGATGGATGGATGACTCTGACTCTGATACTGTTTAGGTTTCTCATTTCTGGTCAAGACCTGCAACTTTTCCAGGGTTCACACAAGGACCACTAGATACAGGCTCCAGCTTCCATGTGACCTGGGATGGATAAAGAGGGTAAAGATAACTGAATGAATGGATGTTTACTTTTTATTTATTTTGTGCAGCATGACAGCTTAGTGGATAGCATTGTTACCTCACAGCAAGAAGGTTCTGGGTCAATCCCTGGTTTGGGCCTCGCTGACAAGGCTATCTGTGTTAAAGATTTAATTCACTGACTTTAATTATATTGAACTATTGTTTAAATCGCATACACACAATGTAATGGGAATGGATTATTGTATTGTATTGTATAATTTATTCATTTCATATTAAAACAATGACACATTTTTTTAAATTAAAAAAAAAACATAAAATGAAAGGAAGCAGAAGAAAAAACATTTCTTATTATATCTGCTCCCTATCAAACAATCAATTCAAACTATCAATTCAAACATTAATATACTTATTTGTAATACAAAAGTTTACAGTCTCATCAAAAATATACAGTCACATCCAAATACCTATTTTAATTTGTTAAATTAGAATCAACTTAAATGTAACTCTTCAACAGAATAGTTTTAATCATTTTCTTAAATATTAGTATGGACTTCACATTTTTTACATTGTCCTCTAGTCCATTCCAAAGATCAATTCCTCTTATTGTAGTAGACCTACCCTTTAAACAGGTTCTAAACTTAGGTTTAACAAACATTTCTGTTCCCTTTAAATTAAAGCAACTAATCCTTTTCACAAAATAGGTTTGAATGTTAGATGGCAGTGAGGAAGTGTGAGCCTTATACATAAGTAAAAGAATATTATAATCAACCAAATCATAAAACTTAAGTGATTTCAATTGACAAAATAGAGTACCAGAAGGATGACAATAAGATTTCCTCATTATAATTCTTACAGCTCTTTTTTGCAAAATAAAAATAGGCTTAGTTGTTGTCTTACATGCTGTACCCCAAACATTTACAATTATTACAATTATTTGATGAAGACATCAAAACAAAAACAATCACAAAGAATCGTTGGTATGTAAAAATAACCTGCTAACTCGTTGTGCAAGAAAAGCTTTTTTTCTTCTTGTCTGCTTGGCACTCCATTTTGAAGTGTTCTTAAAAATATCCCTATTTCTCACCCAAAACGTTGTGGGTTTTCTGAGATTTCTGAGCATATATACTGTACTGTGGGGAGTGGTGGCACAGAGGTTAGAGAAGATGGGCCTGTGATCAGAAAGTTGCAGGTTCAGCTCCTTGGACTGATATCAAACAAAATGTGGGTGGAGAAGATGAAACATCCACACCTGCCTCCACCCTCATTTGCCCCACTCTGGGCCCTTAAGCAAGGCCCTTAACCCCCACCATCGGCTCCCAAAAAGCTCTCTCATATTAGTGAGGACAGGGCCTGAATGTGGACTGTGAATGTCCTCTGATGGTAATTTTGTTTGCCAGATACTTTATTCCTTCCCCATACCTGAGTGGTATGAGTATCTCATTGCTTTGTATGATGTAGCAGGGGGCTGTAATCTAGGTTTTCTATGAGAGTTTCCAGTAAATGTATCAAACACAGGGACACATGGCACACTTGCAAAATAATTTAATAATGTGTGATTTTTTTTTTTTTCATTTGAAATTATGTTTGTTGCTTCAATCATTTTAAAGTGTAAAGGGATGTGTTCAGATCTAGGACACATTTGATTTCATAGTCATTTTTTTCTTAATAAGCATAGAAAACAATCAAGTGCAACAATTGGCTCACCTCAATGCCCCCTATCAGACATCTTCAGCCACTCAGTGACCAAGAAAGCCACCCTGATCACTGAGATCCCCTCACATCCACTACACAACTGCATCCATATGCTTGGGTGGCTGTAGCTAAGTGGTTAGAGCAGTCATCCTCCAATGCAAGAGTTGGGGGGTTCGAATCCACCAGCAGTCACATGCTGAAGTGTCCCTGGGCAAGACACTGAACTCCTCTGATGTGTGTCCCATTGGTGTATGAATGGGATAAAGTACTGAATAGTCTCTTTAGAATGATTTGTTCAGTTAGCTTTGTAGATATATAGTAAAGTGCTGTGTGACTGAGTAAATGAGGACACATATTGTAGTGTAAAGCACTTTGAGTATCTTGATCAGATAGAAAAGCGCTATATAAGTACAGTCCATTTAACATCCCATCAAACGGGCTTTACCGAGTCCAGGAAGAATATTCACAAGAAATAATTTGTACCATCTGCAATAATGTTCTTAAACAAAGCTAAATAGACACATCTTGGTGGTGTTAACCAGGGCTTAATTTGAGCCAGATCCTGCCGGAACTCTCTTATTTTGACAGGGTGCATTCTGGTAAATGTTTGCTTGGATCCAGTAACTTTCAGGCTTACTACTAATAAAGTTAAGAACAAATATGACTGTCTTGAATGAATCAAACTTATATTGGATATGTAAACTGAAAATAATTACATAAACACTCATTTTAAACACAACAGCCACTTACTCTTTGAGCAGCATTTCTGCATCTTCTCCTGAAAAAATCTGCACCCCTAAAAAAGTAGTGGGGTGAGTGATGAGCTAACCAGGCAGTCATATGCAGGCTCTTGGAGGTTTCACATGTGGAGTCGGACAACAACAAGCAGGGACAGTGTCAAGTAAGGGGGAGGGGGTGGTAGGAAGAGTGTTTACAAATGTTAGTAAATGTAGATGTTTAACAATCCATTAAAATACACCAAAATGAAGAAAATCACATCTACTTTATTAAAAACTTTCTGGGGGAGGACCCCCACAGCTTCCCACCCCCAAGCCCACCCCCTATTTGCATTCCAGCATTGATAGGTTTAAAAATTAAGCCCTGGTCTTAACTAATGGTGATAATGTGTTTTTGTTTTTTTAATTATGTTCTGTTGCTAGTTCTTGTGTATGTATGATGAATGTAGAGCGGATCAAAGGAGAATTTCTGCCACAATTGTGGTAGACAAAGTTTATCTTATCTTAAAACATATACCAGCTTCTGTTGCTAGATACAGTAGATAACTAATTACATCATATGTGGGTATATTGATATCATGTCTGTTTACATAAAGGTCTGACATCAACAGAGTATTGGTTGTCTCTATGAAGCTTCCTAGTTCTGGTAGAATATTTAAAGAAATGAGGTGAGACCTTTGCAATATATTATTATTTTAATAAACCCAATCTACAGGAATGATATACACAATTTTTGTACAATCATATTAAAAAAGCATGTTATTGTTCTACCAGTGCATTATGTGAAATCCATGTGATGGGGTAACTTGAAATAATCAGCTTGTTCAGTTGCAGATCAAAACAACTCATTTCTAGCACAAGTTCTTTAGAGGAACAAGATCCTTGTACAAAGGTTGTTTCATATCTACAAAGAGACCCCCTAAATAAAA
>JBBPBX010091766.1:0-13871 GCA_038048925.1 Garcialebias charrua
CCTCTAAATAAACAAAACACGAGAACTGGACTACCTGCACCCACACAGTCAAAAGTACAAACAAATGAGAAAGAGAAAAAGGTAACAGTCCCTCACTGTTGATCCCAGTTGTCCTCCTGAACAACTGCACAGACACTGCCCTCAGTGTCTCCAAAATTAACTCAAACAGGCCCCTGTGGCACAGGCCCACACCTCTTAAGTTAAACCAAAGTGGCAGCCAGCACTTAAGGTGCCTTAACCCACACAGAACTCTGCTTTAAGCAGCCAGAGTCACTTTAAGAGCTTAACCAGCTCACCTTCCACTCCCCCTGGAGCAGAACTCTGCTTTAAGCAGCCAGAGTCACTTTAAGAGCTTAACCAGCTCACCTTCCACTCCCCCTGGAGCAGACTCACAAACAAGCGGAGAGGGTGGAGCTCTCCTCAATGTTTGTACATCCTACAGCTTCCCAGCTGTTAAACATCTAGTGTTTCCTACACCAGTCTCAAACAAGCTTAAAACTTGTTTCACACAACCCTAGTAAATACTAAGGCTGTCACAAGAGCACCCTTTGCTCTACATGTGCTGTTTAGGCAGCACCAGTCATTTAAGACATTTCACAGCTCACAGTGATCAAAAGTGGGTGGAGAACACTTCTGAACACACACACATGCAGCATAAAACTGCTTTGAGCAAAACTTGGTTTTTACCTGCAACAGGATTCCAAGTATTTCCAACAAGCCCCCTTGCTTGCGTCCACCAACCTCAATTGGCAATCTCAACAACTCCCTTGCTCCAAGCAAAGGCTCCACAGTGTTTAGGTCTCAGCTCAGACTATTTAAAAGGCTGAGAGCAAACAGGTGTTTGACCTGAGCTAATCAAGCCTGATTAGGCTGAGTGAAAAAAATGCAGCTCAGCAGGCTGCTGGATTCAGCAGACTTGCAGCCAACCTAAACTCAAAAATGATGTTTAAAAACTCTGAACCCCCTCAGGTACATAACAATACTGTATATATATACTGTATATTTGCATGTTAAGCCGATTGTTAATTGTAAATTGTCTCTAGATGTGGGTAAGTTTGTGAATGATTTTTTTTTCAATTGTTTGTTTTTTGCTTGTCTCTATGTAGCCCTGTGATGGACTTGCACCTTGTTTGAGGTGTACAGTAGTCTCTTGCTACATCACTGTTGTAGTGGGCATGACCGTGTCCACTTTGATACACCTGCGTATTTTTGAACTGTTCCAGAGATGACCTTTACTGACCTCTCAGTAAAACAAGACATTTACTACAAATTATTCCATTAGTTGTAATCTGAGAATATAGTCACCAAAAGAGACTATTTCTATCTTTGATTTTATTCTAATGTAATCAAAAGAATAACTTTTGTCATTTTCATGATATATGTTATATGCTGTTATTCTTTAAATGTGAAACATCAATGTGTCATTTCTGCAAATGAAAAGGTGTCAAAGTTCAGCTAAAATGTCAAACTGACTTATACAGAAATTGTTTTTGTCGAGTTTCAGCTAAAACTCTCATCTAGCGTCTGAAAGTCTCTCACTCAGATACTTTTCCTAAACAATTTCCTTCTCTGCGCTGAATTTCACCTTGAATAGTGATAACAAGTGGACCAATGAAAAAGAGCCAAGTCTCACTCCTCTCGGATTCTCTTATTAAGTTCTAAGCTGTTGCTGGAACTGTTGAGTTTGCTGGGAGCTTCAAAGAGATGTGAACTTTCCCAAAGAGCTGGGATGAACTCAGTCACACGCTAAGGACTCGTCATCCAGCTAAGGACTGATAACCTGCTGTTATGAGTCCACTTCTAACCAGCGTAAGCTCAAAACTTTGTTATTCCATCCTGGAATAAGTTTATCTTGAAGTCAGAGGCCAGTAGCTGACATATTTTCTGATGACCAACGCGAAACCAGGAGACGTTGAAAACGTAAACAAGGACCAGCTTGGACGTGCTGGGCCTGAAGGACTCTGTGCATTTGAAAGGCTGGTGTCGTCTCTTTATCAGACTCGTCGTCGAAGGTAAAGAGCTGTTTACAAACGTACCTGGGGTTTAGCAGAAGTCGGATGAGAAGTGTCACTCTGGTAACATGCTCACGATAATTTCCTTTAAACCATCTCTCCATCTTCCTCCTATCTCCTCTCCCTCAATTCTAAGCTGGAAACTATTTAAGCTAAAGAGCCCTCAGACTAAATATGTTTAACATCCTGTATTGAAGTCTGTTGTTACAATTTAAATGTGCTGACGTGTTAAATTGAAAGAAAGTGAAATCATGTCAATCAAGTGTAATGGTGTTAATTTAGTTGATTCATTTTAAATAAATGATAGTGTCATTGACATATCAAACTAAGTTAACGTCTCTGTCACTTAATGGCTTTGTTTATTTATCCATCATAAAGATCACAGAAATATTGGGTAAACTGAAAAAGAAAGAACCCGTGAAATTACTATTCAATCTGAATAAGTAAATTAATTAAGGTAAAGAGGCCAGTATTAATATTGACCTGTTAAAATCCTTTACATCTGGGTAGCACTATATGTGTTTAAAGACACAATATAGGGTCTCCCTCATGTTCCCTACATTGGTAGCCCGTGAACAGGTCTCTGAAAGTTTGATATTTAATATTTCTGCACTTTGAATGTTGGCATAATTTTGTCCAAGTTTTAGACTCTGAAAACGATAGTTTTTTGGCTGGGAAAGTGTGTCAAGCTGCAGGAAACTGCTGGTTAATGTCACTTGTAGCTGAGGAATTGTCTTTACTCAACTTTTAAACGTGTGTTGAAGTTTTTGGGTTAAAATTTGATGTTGCTGTGTGGTTCTGCTGGTTCTGAGTCGTTTGGACTCTTTGCTGACGTGTCACAGATAAACGCGCATCTACGTTTGACCGCCGTGTCAAAACTGTGCCTATAAGAGCTTCATAGTTCATCTGGAAAATTGCTGTCGAGTGGTATCGTTACATTTTAAGCAGAAATAATAGCATCTTGTGTCTGAAGCTGTCGGATCGAGGTTCTGGTCCCGGTCCATTTAGCTCTGACGGGTTGCTGTACGGTAAAAAGTCAGTGTTGGCGACATTTATCTTGCTATTTTTACTGGGCGCAGCTTGGTAAAACTGTTCTGATGTGAAACGATTCGTTCACGGAATTTTTGTGGTGAATTTTAGCGTTTTATGAGTTGAAAAGAGTCTAGGTTTGATAAGCTATATGCTGACGCTACGTTCATAACATCTGTTGTCATGCTGTGGTTGGTTCAAGGTGATCACGTGATACGCAGTTGATCGTCAATTTTCAGTTTTGTTCACACAATTCTGACAGATTGTCTGGTTTGTTTCGTTTTTAGGCATAAAATATCGTCAGAAACTGTTTAACCGCGGTGTTTTGAGATATTTAAAGGGGTTTTAGAGCGTTTAGACGTCGGGAGAACTCAAACGTCCGACTGCACGCACGTCCCTAAATGCAACACGACTGACACGTCAAAGGAAGTGACGTGACCCAGATAGAGAAAAAAAGGAAAAAGATCGTTTTTTTTATGTATCTAAAAGTTCACAGAACTTGTTCTAAACATTTTAAACAAATCCATTCGTTTCTTAAATGAACGTTTGTTTAGGCGATTGTCACATCCAGGCTAAAACTCATCCCAAAAGTTGACGTTTATCCGATTTAGTTTAAAGCTACGGCTAAATGCTAAAAGGTAGTCAACGCGGCCTTAGAGCCAACAGCGCCTCTATAGCGGCCAGAATGAGTAATTACAGTCACATTGTGGTAATTTAAGCTTTAAAAACCTGCAATCTGCTGGTTAAAAGTATGAGAACAAGAAACATTTACACAGAATAGATGCTAAATCCGTTTATGGTTCGTTCTTTCGTTATTCCGTTTCAAAATAAAAACCAAATAACCGAACAAGCTTTGGTTATTTGGTTTTTTCGTTTTAAAACGAAATTACAAAAACGGTTTTTAAACGGTTTTTTCGTTATTTCGTTTTTAAAACGAAATTAGAAAAACAGAAATTGCAAATATAAAAAAAGGGTGCGATTTGGTTTTTGCGTAAGTACAGTTGTTGTTTTAATTTGTAGCGATACCGGAAATGACGTACCGGAAGTCGCCAAAGAATAACAGCGGAGAAGAAAGACGGCATAAAAACAAACCATTCCTAAATAATAGGCAATGGCTGCACTTGAACCGTTTTCTGAATTGATTATCGAACTGTTTGAGAGAGGAAAACCACACTCTGAAATCAGTAATGTTTTGCGTCGCCATGGAGCTCCACATTACTCGGTAATGAGTGTCAGAAGGTTTTGTAAGGAGCACAACTTGTAAAGACACAACAACGTGTTGGACGCTGATTTGGAACGTTCTGTACTTTCTTCAGTTTACCAAGTATGTATCAAAGTTTATGGACAATATACTGCGATAAAATGAGCGAAACTTGTAAATACAAGCTAGCTGACGTTAGCTTTCTCTAGGAATTGTGTGTAAACATGGTGAACTTTCTGGTCTTGAACCACTTTGGACATGTCTGCCTGCCTGGGAGGAGTCGACGAGGGACAAGCCCCCAGAAACCATCTTGGCTACAGCAAACTGGTTGGTCCACTTAAGTTGTTTACTTGGTGGGGTAGCTTCAGTTTGCTTTGGACTGCTCTGACTGACGAAGCCCTCTGGAGTGAGGGTGAAACGTTTCTACTAAAAAGAAACTGTCCAGATGAACTGATTGAGAATGAGCGGATTTGATACCTGGACTATTGAGAATGAACTTTCTGGTCTTGAACCACTTTGGACATGTCTGCCTGCCTGGGAGGAGTCGACGAGGGACAAGCCCCCAGAAACCATCTTGGCTACAGCAAACTGGTTGGTCCACTTAAGTTGTTTACTTGGTGGGGTAGCTTCAGTTTGCTTTGGACTGCTCTGACTGACGAAGCCCTCTGGAGTGAGGGTGAAACGTTTCTACTAAAAAGAAACTGTCCAGATGAACTGATTGAGAATGAGCGGATTTGATACCTGGACTATTGAGAATGAACTTTCTGGTCTTGAACCACTTTGGACATGTCTGCCTGCCTGGGAGGAGTCGACGAGGGACAAGCCCCCAGAAACCATCTTGGCTACAGCAAACTGGTTGGTCCACTTAAGTTGTTTACTTGGTGGGGTAGCTTCAGTTTGCTTTGGACTGCTCTGACTGACGAAGCCCTCTGGAGTGAGGGTGAAACGTTTCTACTAAAAAGAAACTGTCCAGATGAACTGATTGAGAATGAGCGGACTCTGCTTGCACTTCCCCCCTTAGTCAGAAGAGAGGCCCTGACCTGAATTCACACATAACAGACCCTGAAGTTATCTCAATGTTGAACATTTTGGGACATCCACTGAACGGAACGCTTTGTCTGCTCCAGAACAATTTTATGCATAAAATTGTCTTATTCTGCTGTGCCGACTATCCTGTAACTTTGATGTTCTGTCAAATAAATTATTTTGCTTACAAGTACTGTCTCTCTCCTTGTCCTTGGCACATGTATATACGGTGCGTGCCGGCACATGCAGGTGGCCCATTGCTGTGTTCTAAAACATGCTTGACCTATTGTTGTCCGTCACCTGACGGACCGACACAGGTCACATGACATGAAGTCAACTGACGGACCGACATAGGTCACACGACATGAGGTCAACTGACGGACTGACACAGGTTACATGACCTGAGGTCAACTGACGGACCGACACAGGTCACATGACCTGAGGTCAACTGACGGACTGACATAGGTCACACGACATGAAGTCAACTGACAGACCAACACAGGTCACATGACATGAGATCAAGTGACGGACTAACACAGGTCACATGACCTGAGGTCAAGTGACGGACCAACACAGGTCACATGACCTGAGGTCAACTGACAAAACGACACAAGTCACATGACATGAAGTCACATGACATGAAGTCAACTGACGGACCGACACTGGTCACATGACCTGAGGTCAACTGATGGACCGACATAGGTCACACGACATGAGGTCAACTGACGGACCGACACAGGTCACATGACATGAGGTCAACTGACGGACTGACACAGGTCACATGACCTGAGGTCAAGTGACGGACCAACACAGGTCACATGACCTGAGGTCAAGTGACAGACCAACACAGGTCACACGACATGAAGTCAACTGACAGACCGACACAGGTCAAATGACATGAGATCAAGTGACGGACCGACACAGGTCACATGACCTGAGGTCAACTGACGGACCGACACAGCTCACATGACCTGAGGTCAACTGACTGACCGACACAGGTCACATGACCTGAGGTCAAGTGACGGACTGACACAGGTCACATGACCTGAGGTGAACTGACGGACCAACACAGGTCACATGACCTGAGGTCAAGTGACGGACCAACACAGGTCACATGACCTAAGGTCAAGTGACGGACCAACACAGGTCACACAACATGAAGTCAACTGACGGACCGACACAGGTCACATGACCTGAGGTCAAGTGACGGACCGACACAGGTCACATGACCTGAGGTGAACTGACGGACCAACACAGGTCACATGACCTGAGGTCAACTGACGGACCGACATAGGTCACATGGAATGAGGTCAACTGATGTACCAACACAGGTCACATGACCTGAGGTCAACTAACACAACGACACAGGTCACATGACATGAAGTCAACTGATGGACGACATAGGTCACATAGCATGAGGTCAACTGACGTACCAACACAGGTCACATGACCTGAGGTCAAGTGACGAACCAACACAGGTCACATGACCTGAGGTCAACTGACACAATGACACAGGTCACATGACATGAAGTCAACTGATGGACCGACACAGGTCACATGGCATGAGGTCAACTGATGGACTGACATAGGTCACTTGACCTGAGGTCAACTGATGGACCGACACAGGTCACATGGCATGAGGTCAACTGACGTACTGACACAGGTCACATGACCTGAGGTCAACTGACGGACCAACACAGGTCACATGACCTGAGGTCAAGTGACGGACCGACACAGGTCACATGACCTGAGGTGAACTGACGGACCAACACAGGTCACATGACCTGAGGTCAACTGACGGACCGACACAGGTCACATGGCATGAGGTCAACTGACGTACCAACACAGGTCACATGACCTGAGGTCAACTAACACAACGACACAGGTCACATGACATGAAGTCAACTGATGGACCGACACAGGTCACATGGCATGAGGTCAACTGACGTACCAACACAGGTCACATGACCTGAGGTCAAGTGACGAACCAACACAGGTCACATGACCTGAGGTCAACTGACACAATGACACAGGTCACATGACATGAAGTCAACTGATGGACCAACACAGGTCACATGGCATGAGGTCAACTGATGGACTGACATAGGTCACATGACCTGAGATCAACTGATGGACCGACACAGGTCACATAACATGAGATCAACTGACGTACCAACACAGGTCACATGACCTGAGGTCAACTAACACAACGACACAGGTCACATGACATGAAGTCAACTGATGGACCGACACAGGTCACATGGCATGAGGTCAACTGACGTACCAACACAGGTCACATGACCTGAGGTCAACTGACACAACGAAAGAGGTCACATGACCTGAGGTCAAGTGACGAACCAACACAGGTCACATGACCTGAGGTCAACTGACACAACGACACAGGTCACATGACATGAAGTCAACTGATGGACCGACACAGGTCACATGGCATGAGGTCAACTGACGTACCAAGACAGGTCACATGACCTGAGGTCAACTGACGGACCAACACAAGTCACATGACCTGAGGTCAAGTGACGAACCAACACAGGTCACATGACCTGAGGTCAACTGACAAAACGACACAGGTCACACGACATGAAGTCAACTGACGGACCGACACAGGTCACATGACCAGAGGTCAACTGATGGACCGACATAGGTCACATGACCTGAGGTCAACTGACGGACCGACACAGGTCACAGGACCTGAGGTCAAGTGACGGACCAACACAGGTCTTATGACCTGAGGTCAACTGACAAAACGACACAGGTCACACGACATGAAGTCAACTGACGGACCGACACAGGTCACATGACCTGAGGTAAACTGACGGACCGACACAGGTCACATGACCTGAGGTCAAGTGATGGACCAACATATGTAGCCCACTGAAAGGGACCGGGGGATTTAGAAGCCAAGTTCACTTGCGCAAAAAAGCGCAGCGTCAAATTGGTTAAGCGTGCCCCCTCCTGTGGTGCGCCAGTAATGGCCTTATTTACAAAACAAAAGCGCCTGTTAACAGCTCATTATAGGATGTTAGCTAAAATCCTTTGGGTCACTCGACCCGTCTCTGGGTTCCAAAGGTAGAAATGTTGAATGACCCTTCTCTGGGACTTCTAGTGATAATTGTATATTGTTTATAAATATGAATCTCATTTTCTCTCATTGTTTCTTGACTGCAGGGGCACTTTCTGTTTCTCTTATTGTAATGCACCATGTATGAGCCACACAAATCTTTAAGAGAGAACTAATGTTGACTGGTTTGACCGCAGTACATCAGATAACATTTTACATTTGTGTGTGTGTTTGACAGGACCATCCTACGGACGGAAATTTATGACGGGATACTTGTCATCTATTGGGATACATGCTGGAGAAACCGGTTGGTAGGGTCTGGTGCACCAGCCTTACCATCAGTTGCGACATGTGAGTGAATCTGGCAATTATATATTAAACAGTGTAACAACTCAAACACTGCTTTTTATAATAGATTTAAAAAAACATGTATCCACTTCACAGGAACAAACTCACCCACACCCCACTGAACAGAAGAGGATCTGCAGTGGAAGTGGTCTCCACCTACAAATACTTGGGTGTGCACTTGAATGATAACATCAGCTGGAGCAACAACACCACCAGCCTGATCAAGAAAGGTCATCAGAGACTCTACTTCCTCAGACGGCTGAGACGAGCTGGTCTGAGCAGCCCAGTCCTCACCTCCTTCTACAGGTGTGCAGTGGAGAGCATCCTGTGCTCCAGCATCAACGTGTGGCATGGAGGCTGCACAGTTGCAGAGAGGAAAGCTCTGCAGAGAGTGGTGAAGGCTGCACAGAAGATGTTGGAGTCAGTCTCCCCACCATCACAGACATCTACACCTCCAGATGCAGGAAGAGAGCCACCTGCATCATGAAAGACCTCACTCACCCAGCACACTCACTCTTTGCCCCACTCCCCTCAGGACGGAGGTTGAGGAGCATCAAGTGTAGAACAACTAGACTGAGGAACAGCTTCTACCCTGAGGCTGTTAGACTCATGAATAAATAAATAATAAGAATAATCACTGTGAAATATCACATCATGTTGCTGCTGATCTGGTTCATGTTGCTATGTTCATTGTGCACATCTGCTCACACAGCTGCTGTTTGAAGTGATGTTTTTATGATATTAGTGCTTAGTGTATTTTTAGTTGATGTTTTTCTTAGTTCATATCTTAGATGTTATTACTGTTCTTCTTTTACATTTTGTTGTTGGATGTAACTGGGACCCTGTGTACATAATCTCGTTTCATCACATGAACCACATGTGGTGCAAATGACAATAAAGAATCTCTGACTCTGACTTTGTTATTTCTAAAATCATTTTTTCTCTCAAATAATGGAAAAAACAGACATTAACTAACAAAAATAGCAGCTAGAAAAAAAATTTCTCCAGTCATTTTTAATTTTGAACGAGATTTAGCCTACCAGAAAGCCTACACTTATCTTTGCAGGAAGTTTTCTTGTCCTGCTAACAGCTGCTTCCATCCTTTAATATTAGTAATAAAAATTATAAATATATATGATGTGTTGGTGGCTGACTGATAATTTGTATTATTATTAAAATTTGTATTTGGCAGGTTACATGACCAAATCTAGATTCTGTCAGCGATAAAAAAAAATAAAAAAAGCTGTAGGTTCTAACACCCCACACAAGACCAGGTTTATTTTGTTAGTGGAGGGTTTATATTTATTTATTTATCACCAGGAGTATTAAAATGAGTTATAACCGTGACAAGATAGTGTGGACTCGTTTCACAGAGAGATGCGCCTTGAACACGGTCGGATCCGCCTCTCGGGTGCAGTGCGCGCTCCCGACACAGGGGGAACTGATTACAAGCTGACACCCCACACACGTCAAAAATTAAAGCAAATACAGTAGTATGAATGGTTAGTGCTGGTTTGACGTGGGTGGTGGGGTGTCAGCTTCACGCAGCTCAGATTCTCACGGGGGAACAGAAATTCGCACAGCACCGGGAGTTCATTTCCGGTTCCGCCATAAGCTCCCGTGTTCAATTAACAAAATAAAAGCTCGTCTTTGGTTTAACCAAAAACCAAAACGTTCTCCTTTTTTTATTTTTGGCAATTCCGTTTTTCTAATTTCGTTTTAAAAACGAAATAACGAAAAAACCGTTTAAAAACCGTTTTTGTAATTTCGTTTTAAAACAAAAAAAACAAATAACCAAAGCTTGTTCGGTTATTTGGTTTTTATTTTGAAACGGAATAACGAAAGAACGAACCATACACGGATTATGCTAAACCCTCTGCATTTATTTTAAAACATCTGTAATGTTATGTTGAGCATACAAAAACTCCAGTTTATTTTAAATAAAAAAATATTTAAAATAACAAACAAGAGATCCTATTTTCACTCCTGATAACTGTCAAAATACAGCAAAACAGTTTAGCCAAACTGCAATACATCTTTTTAAGGCATGATGGAGCAGCTTCCTGGGAACATTTTAGTGTGAATATTGCATTTATTTCAAATCTTTTAAAAAGTTTTTGAGTAAGTAAAACGAAAATCATGCTTGTGTTAGTTAGTAACTGTTGTTAAAAAATAAGTTATATTTAAAGTTAACACTGCTTGCATTTAACTTTTACAATTCATTTAAGGGTAAACCCTGAAAGAAGGTACCTATGAATAGAAATACTTATTACACGGTGAAACACTTAAACCACACAGCTGGTTAGTTTGATTGACTCAATGCCACATTTAAAAGTGAAGATTTATTTGCACACATTAAAATACGAACTGTCTTATTGATTTTCACAAAAATCAAAACAAAGATGGAAGTTCAAGAAGGTGCGCGTCCAAGGCTCATACAGTATGTGCCTCTAGTAGACTCATACATCACAGGGTACCAAGAGGGACCCCGAAGCCGAGGACCTGCTCCCCCTGCACCTCGCACAGAGAGAAAATCTCTCTCATTGTGTGGTGACTACTTAGCTGCCCGAAATGTCTTGCAGGAAAAAGATGAACATCCTTTGCATTTCTTTGACAGGATTTTCAAGGCGTATGCAGGCGACATAATGGAACCGGGACTTGAAGAGCAGACGCTTTTCAAATCTGTTTTCAGAAATAATCTAATCTCTGATATTAGATTCAAGTTGCCATTGTACACCTGGTGTCAATTAGAAGTAACATCTTTGGATGAAATCAAACAGGGTGCTGTAACGTTTTTGAGGCTCACATGCAAAGCAAAACACCCTCTGAGGTGTGCCCAGGTCAAAAGGTCGTATCCCAGTCGCTAAAAATAGGAGAGTTTCTCCCTCCTATAGAATGCGAGAATAAACACTGTCGTATCAATGGCCGTCTGACCTCAGAAGTGATGGAGAACATACGTCGGTTGATAGAAAGGTTGGATAATGCAAGCAAGAATAAACAAGATTTTCAAACTGACAAACAACGAAATGTTGGTGCCAGCTGGAACAGTGACTCACAATGGTTTAAAGGGAGCCCCGCTCCTAAAGCACCTCAGATTGAAAAGTCTGAGACAAGCGATGAACCACAAAAGGTAGGTGTTGACTCTTTAAGAGACCCAAAATGGTTCAGAACGAACCAGGTGGGTGAAAACCAAGGTCTACCGGTGGGTGAACTTCAAAAGGAATTGAAGTATGAGGACCTAAACTCATGTAACAATGCGTGGTCCCAACAGAAACCCCCGAGCCTCGGAACTGCACCTCCCGCGCCTCGAACAGAACAGTTTGAGACATGCAAAGAGTCACGAATGTCCCAGAAAAATGGCCAAACACCTCTATGCTCGGAAGAGACAGAGGAAGTAAGTAGTTTGTTAGTAGATTTGAATGTTACAGTGCTTGACCAACCTGATACAATGAGTGACGTTATCACTGATAATGACACTAACAACATTGACCAACTTGGAGCAATGTGCAGCACTGTCTTTCACAAATACTCAGAGCACACAGTTAGCATTAATAACATCGACATAGATGCCACAGATGTTGACAATAAATATGTTGACAGCAAACAAAATGCTGACAGTCAACAAGATCCTGAAGGTCATGACACGGTCTGTCTAACAGATGGTACCGCAGAAGGCACGGATGACTCCCCAACCGAGAGCACAAGCCCGGTAAGTGAACCTTCAAATACAGTTGAGGCAGAAGAGACACAACAGTTGGACCCAACCGGGGCCCAACATGAGAACCTCCTCTGTGAGCTAAAACAATCAGCACTCACTGAACACTACCTACCACAGGTAGAAGAAGGTGTGGAGATCCACGGATCCCACACCGAAGACGCTGTACTGTCCTCTGGGACAGATAAATCGGCAATCAGCCAAGCTTTCGATGAAACCTTGGTTCAAGAGCATTTGAGTCTAGAACTAATCAGAAATGACACAGTTTCTACAGACTCAAAGAGCCCCTCTTCAGACAAAGGGGGGAAACGCTCGCACACCAACAACAGTGACCCGTCGCAGTCTGAACAATCAGACACACCTGCGACTGTGCCGACAGTTGTGACACACCTGAATTACACAGAAAGAGGTAAACGTAAGAAGAAACGTTGGCCGAAAACTAACAGGTTCCTGTGTACTGTCTACTCTCAGCTGCGAAAACAGCTTAAACTACACATTGGCATCCTAACTTGTGCCCATGGACGGACGTCCTCACCTGTGTTCGTGGTCCCCCATGACCTCAGGGGGGTGATGTTAGGTCATGCCCAAGACAAAGACAAAGATTTCAATAACCCCACAAACGACAAAGATCTCGCAAACTCACAGACTTCATGGGAAATTAAGGTCGTCCAAGCACACGATAGTAAATAAACTAAACAGTTTAAACTATATTAGTTGCTAAAAGAAACCATTCCAACTAGAACTTAGAAACGCTAAGTCTAAAAACCCACAACAAAAAACTAACCTTAACAACCGTTTAAATCTGCAGGATTTAATTGACATCGGTTATAAAGCTAAGACCTGTTTTTCTTGTGTGTTGCACTTTGGAATCTGACGACAAGAGTGTGTCGAAGCAGTGAAACGTTGTTTCCTTGTTGTTTAGTCATTACTGTTGTCATTAGTTGAGATATTGTTTTGGTTCTGAACACTCCCAGCCAAAAAGGTTTTGTATTAACATTGGTTAATGAATGATATGGATTTAACTATGCCAACATGCAGTTCGTTTTGTTAAATCTCAATCGTCGAAGAGTCAATGTAGTTTAAAGCTACTCAAGGTACCATAAACTACACTGGTCTCACAATTTCTAAATTGAACCGATTCGATCGTTTCTATTCTAGATTATCTATTCATTTTGATGAGTCTCGCCATAGACTTCAAAATTTATTAGGAATACCAAATCCTACGTCGTTCGTCTAAAAGACAACAGACATTTAGATCAAACTATATTTCATTTTTCTATTTTAGTTTAACCTAAACTAAGTAATGAATGGAGGAATAGTTTGGAATTAGAGGCCTTCGTTACAGAAGCCCTCCAAAATTTTATAGGTATAGATCCCTATATCTAATTTTACAGAATTGATCCACCCCTTAATTGGTAATTGTAGCTGATCTAAACCATGATAGCTTACATGCATATAGGT
>JBBPBX010091767.1:0-13870 GCA_038048925.1 Garcialebias charrua
ATAACATCATCAAAAGATTCAGAGAATCTGGAACAATCGCTGTGCGTAAGGGTCAAGGCCGTAAAACTCTACTGGATGCTCGTGATCTCCGGGCCCTTAAACGTCACTGCACCTCAAACAGGAATGCCACTGTCAAGGAAATAACAGAATGGGCTCAGGAATACTTCCAGAAAGCATTGTCAGTGAACACAATCCACCGTTGCCAGCTGAAACTCTACAGTGCAAAGAGGAAGCCATTTCTAAGCAAGCTCCACAAGCTCAGACGTTTGCACTGGGCCAGGGGTCATTTAAAATGGAGTGTGGCAAAATGGAAGACTGTTCTGTGTCAGATGAGTCACGATTTGAAGTTCTTTATGGAACACTGGGACGCCATGTCATCCGGACCAGAGAGGACAAGGATAGCCCAAGTTGTTATCAACGCTCCGTTCAGAAGCCTGCATCACTGATGGTATGGGGTTGCATGAGCGCTTGTGGCATGGGCAGCTTGCATGTCTGGAAAGGCACCATTAATGCAGAGAACTATGTTCAGGTTCTAGAACAACATATGCTCCATCTAGACGTCATCTCTTTCAGGGAAGACCCTGCATTTTTCAACAAGATAATGCCAGACCACATTCTGCAGCAATCACAACATCATGGCTACGTAGGAGAAGGATCCGGGTACTGAAATGTCCAGCCTGCAGTCCAGATCTTTCACCTATAGAGAACATTTGGTGCATCATAAAGAGGAAGGTGCGACAAAGAAGGCCCAAGACGATTGAACAGTTAGAGGCCTGTATTAGACATGAATGGGAGAGCATTCCTATTTCTAAACTTGAGAAACTGGTCTCCTCTGTCCCCAGACGTCTGTTGAGTGTTGTAAGAAGAAGGGGGGATGACACACAGTGGTAAAAATGGACTTGTCCCAACTTTTTTGGGATTTGTTGACGCCATGAAATTTTGAAACATATTTTTCCCTTAAAATGATACATTCTCTCAGTTTAAACTTTTGATCTGTGATTTGTGTTCTATTCTGAATAAAATATTAGATGTTGGCACCTCCACACCATTGCATTCAGTTTTTATTCACAATTTGTTTAGTGTCCCAACTTTTTTGGAATCCGGTCATAATTATTCCTTTTCAAGTCACAGGTGTCACTGGTGTCCATGTCCATCAGTCACTGCGCGAGAGGCAGGGGACACCCTGGACAAGTCTCCAGTCCATCACAGAATGGACTCTTGTAAAGAAAAAAAAATCTTATTTTTACCAAAAGGCATGTGCAGGCATATGTACATTATTTTTATTGTGCATAAACTGAGTACAGTATCCTATTTTGAAGAAATAAAGTATAATTACTCTGTATTATTACTAGTAGTCACATATAGTATTTGCAAAGAAAATGACAGAACACTGCTAATACTAGTCTCTCTTTGTGTGTGTGGTTATATAATGTTCTGTAAAATTCAGTTTTGTGTTTTTGGCTCAAAGATGAAAGAGCCGCCTGCTCTAACCTGAGTTAAGCTCCTCCCTCACCGCGGCTCGTGCAGCTGCGTCACAAACAGGTGTTACACCATATTCTGGGACCTATCGTATATTGTTACCATAGGGGGCGCTGTTGCATTTTTACATCATACTTTGCAATAACTGATTAACACTGTTACCTCGATCATAATCATGATTTTAGTGGGCAGATGTTAATTTTTTCATTTTTTGGAGGAATGAGGCTGACTCTTTCCTTTCTTCAAAGAATAAAAAGTAAAATCTGATCATCATGACTATTATGAAAATATAGATGGTAACACAATATGATAGTGTTAATCAAATATTTATTTATAAAATGTATTCATTTTAAAATACAATACAAACAATCCCATAAACGATAAGAATACAAAATGTAAACAAAATGAAAGGTAGCAGAAAGAAGAAGAAAAATCTTATCTGCCCCTTTTTTCAAACAATTAGTTCAAACAATAATAGAGTAACAGAACAAAATGAATAACTCTAATTTTTCTAACTCTAATACATTACACATTAAGCTACTTCATATATTTTTTAACAAAAATGGCAAAGTATGATGTAAAAATGCAACAGCGCCCCCTATGGTCACAATATATGATAGGTCACAGAATATGGTGTGACACCGGCTCACAGAAAAGACGCAGAACCCGTGTGGGTCACGTGACGCGCGGTCAGCTGACTGTAGTGACTCGGTTCTGGTTCGACCTTCGTTGTTCTGCTCCTCTCGTGTGTGTTCTGCTCCGGTCGTCCGCACCTCTTCTCCCCGTCATGGCGAGTCAGTCTCAGGGCATCCAGCAGCTGCTGCAGGCCGAGAAGAGAGCCGCAGAGAAGGTGGCCGAAGCCCGCAAACGTGAGTATGACAGGCGGCCTGGCCCCCGGCCCGGGTCACAGGTGGATCCGGGACCGAGAGAGGGTTCAGCGCAGACCCGGGGTTCGACTAGAACTCAGTAGAAAGGCGCAGGTTCGACGGTGGAAGCAGACGGGCCGGCCGCAGCCAGACTCCGTGAGGAAGTTGAGGATTTACAGATGTTTGGTTCGGTTCGGTTCTTAACGGAAGTCAGAGCTGACCCAGAGGTGGTTCCAGGCATAGATATCATATATACACATACATATACAGTGTTCTATATATGATATCTATGGTTCCAGGTGTGGAAGGTTCTGCTGCTTTCATCGGCTGCCAGCTCGCTCTGAAACCCGAACCCCAGACGATGGTTCCGACCCAGAGCTCGGTGCTCTGACCGTGGTTCGGACTGTTCGCACTGGAAATTAGAACAGAACCATCATCGATGTTTGACTGAAACTCACGACGATTTGCTGAGTCTGGACCGGGTCACCGGACCAGAACCGGCCTGTTCCTAGATACACCGACCGGAAGTTAGACGTAGCGTAAACTGTCCATTTCCGGTCCGGATCAGCTGAGGGTGACTGGCGGACATCACGTGACGAGAAGCTTCTCTTTCTGTAAAAATGTTCAAACAAACAGAACCGGATGTCAGAATAGATGAGTGTCAGACATGTTGTAAGCTTCTGCAGCTGAACTCTCAGGCAGATTAAGCTCCTTACCCTCCCTCCTGAGGGTCATTACTGGCTCACATGATGAAGGAAACTGAGGATCAGATCTAAAGAGTCTCAAGTCTGGAGAGACAACTAAAATGATACAACACTGACCAGAACAGTTGAGATGTTGTCATGTGTGTGACAGGAAGTGACGTCCATGTGAACAGAGCAGTGTGGCTCACACACACACACAACAATCTAACGTTTCTTATTTTGAGTCAGAGCTCATTTAATGAAAACTACTCTTTTTTTTTTTTTTTTTCTTTTAAGTGTTCCCCTTTGATGTCACTTCCTTTTTCATTTTGGATGCTCCAAGTTCAACAGTGGGTCTGATGGTGTCTGGGGGAGTCTGACGGCTAGTGGTGGGTGGATCGATCCAAATATTGATTAATATCAATACATCATTGGTATTGATTAATATCAATACATCATTGGTATTGATTAATATACCATCATTGGTATTGATCAATATCAATACCAGTGTAATGAGATCGATACTTGAGCTTCAGTTTCTCTGCTCTATGCACTGCTTGTGGTTTCATCAAAGGTGCGAGTCGACTCTTAAGTGCCGCTCAGTGTTGCCAGATCTTGCGACAGAAACAAGCGAACAGGGCTATGAAAACAAGCCCAAAACACTGTTAGTAGCCCTGTCTTTGGAAACCAGTCCAAAACAAGCCCAACTGTCAACCCACCCCATTGTGTAAAACAAAGGCTGCTTTTAAACAGTATAAACAAACATTTTATTATGGCATTACATATAAACAGCAAAATTATGCTAAACACTTTGAAGAACATATCCAATCTGAAAAATAAAAATACATTTTGCATATTCATACAAATTAATCCCATTAAGCCTCTGAATCTGAACTCCTTTAACAGAGACCTGAATTTTAAACTAAGAGTGATGACCACAATGGACGATGACAGCAACAGACAATCATAAAGGATGCGTACAAATTAAAAAATTAATTTAAATTTAAACAGCAAACTCATAGTAAGCAAAGTCAACAAAAAACTTTCTTTAATCTCTATCCTGAATCATGCTTTAAGTGTGTGCTCTTTCTCCCATTCTTTATTATTTTTTCCCCATATTTCCCCCACTCATTGGAGTTCATTTTAATGTGGTCTTGTCACTCTTGACAAAGAATAAAGAACAAAGAATAACAAGCCCAAATAAGCGACTTTACTTTTAAAACAAGCCCAAGAAACCGCAACAAGCGGTTCACATAATTTTTGCGGCTGCAGAAAATAACAAGCCCAAAGTCGCTTGTAATAGGCAGACTTGGCGACTATGGTGCCGCTCCTGTGACAGCACAGAGCAGGTAACGTTGCTCCGCCCCCACCCACAGTGTTTTCATGTGTGACTCAGCGGCGCCAGAGCAGCAGGCCCGACCCAGCAGCAGCAGCATGCACGCATGACCAGCGCCGAGACGGAGCGGAGAAATGACGGAAAGGAAGAGGAGCGCTGCGTGGCGATATTTTCAGGCCGAAAATGAAACGACGGCAAGCTGTTTAATTTGTAAAAAGGCTACAAGATGCACAACAAATTTATACAAGCGCATGAAAAATTATATGGAAGGATGATCCAAAGGAAAAAACACAAAACACTTAAAGGTGTTGTGACAATATGCTAAAACAGACATCTTTAGAAAGAGGAGCTACTCAGCTTTGATTGTTTGTACACAGGTGCTTCGAATAATTAATATATAAAAGTATTTTTTAATAAAATAGTTTTAATGACGTAACTCTGCAGTGCGTCGTCAGTTTTTGGGTGGAGAAAGGAGGGGTCAAACGCCGACGCATTTTTATGACGCAATGTATTGAACGCACATTGTAAATAACAGTGGCAGTGAATATATAAACCGAGGAATTAAGCAATTTAAGTGAAGATTTGAGAGATTTGTCTTCAGTTTGGGAGCCGAAGTTAGTTCGAGTGATGAACAAGAAACCGCTGGTTCCACTGTAGGACTGCATCCGTATTTATTTGAGTCTTACTGTTCAGTGAGCGAGGGGGACTCCGAGATTTCAGAGGAGGAAGGTTTCCGAGGGTGAAGGGATGGAACCCGATCTTAGTCGTCTACAGAACGTACCGGCATTTTTCAAGTTTTACAAAAAAATAGGCGATCTTGAAGACAATGAAACTGTGTTCTAATAGCAGCCGCAGACTGACGTTCTTGTTCCTACGTCGCATGCGGAAGTACCCGGATTTCCCGTGACGAAACGGCGCCAATTTTAAAATCACTTTAAAACAAATTTTCATAGATTTATCATTTTGCTTGTAAAAACGAACATAGTTGAATGATACAACATATATATGTTGTGCCACTTTATGCATAGTTCCAACATCATGTCACAATATACGGTGGCCGAGGGGTGCAAACGCGCAGCAAAAAGAGAACAGCGTTCCAAAAGTTGAAACGCGCATCAAAATGAAAACCGCGCGAAAAGATGCAAAAGATGAGACTCACTGCAAAAGATGAGACTCACTGCAAAAGATGAGACTCACTGCAAAAGATGAGACGCACTCCCAAAGAACGGCCGAACTGCAAATCCAGACAGAGCTGCAAATAGGGAAAGCTACAACGGAAGTGCTCCAGACCACTAGGGGCAGTCGAACAAAGAACAAATCATAAAATAAACTTAATAGTCTGTGTGTATATTTCAGTGTACCATAAAGACCTCAGTGCAGTGACTGACAGAACAAGGATGCAAACTTGTAAATCAAACTCTGTAGCATGCTAACATTAGCCACAGAACTACCGGTGTGCTGCTATTCTATCATATTGTAAAAGACTGTGTGTTTAAATGAAAAAAGTATCAACAAACCTTTTCTTTCTTCCTCTTGTGAGATTTATTTACGGTTGGCAAACGTCTTTCTTCCTCTTAAGTTTATTTTATGATTTGTTCTTTGTTCGACTGCCCCTAGTGGTCTGGAGCACTTCCGTTGTAGCTTTTCCTATTTGCAGCTCTGTCTGGATTTGCAGTTCGGCCGTTCTTTGGGGGTGCGTGTCATCTTTTGCAGTGCGTCTCATCTGTTGGAGCACTGTTGTCTTTTTTGCGTTGCAGCTGCATTTTAATTTGCAGCATTTGGGTTTGCAACGCGTTTCATCTTTTGGAACGCTGTTCACTTTTTGCAGTGTGCGGTTCTCTTTTTGCTGCGCGTTTGCGCCCCTCGGCCACCGTAACAATACCTTTAAATGTCATCAAAATTCACCGTCATTATGAAAAAGTTTCAGCAGTGCTAGACCTGTATTTACTTGCCATCGATCAATACTAAATTTTGCAGGATCGCTCACCAGTACTGATGGAGTCTGTTGGTCTGGTTGTGTCTGAGGGTCTGATGGAGTCTGTGTGTAACGATGTGTGCAGGTAAGAACCGGCGCCTGAAGCAGGCGAAGGAGGAAGCTCAAGCTGAGATCGAACAGTACCGCCTACAGAGGGAGAAGGAGTTCAAGACCAAGGAGGCAGCTGTGAGTTCTTCTGCTACTCCTTTCTATTTTACTCCTTTTCCTGATCTTTTTTGTCACCATCCTTTAAATCTCCTCCCTTATCTCCTTCATGCCCGTGGCTCCTCCCCTCTTTCTGTTTATTAAATGAATTTACAAAGATGCATATTTGTTTTTAGTCCAATCAATCTGTAGTTTTAGTAAAAACATGAACAAAAACTTTCATGAAGTTGTTGATTTTGTTTCTCTTCCTCCTCTCGTGGCCCCACCCCCTCAGGCTCTTGGTTCCCATGGTAACAGCGCAGTGGAAGTGGACCGCGACATGGCGGAAAAGATGGCTCGCATCCAGGAGAATTACAGCTGTAACCGAGAGGCGGTGCTGAACGACCTGCTGCGGCGCGTCTGCGACATCCACCCAGAGTTTCATGCTAACTACCGTGTGGCTGGCTGAAGGGGCGGAGCATCACCAGAGGGGCGGGGCAGGCATGTTCCTACTCCGCCCATATATTGCATCGTAATTGGTTCTTGCTGTTGTTTTCTTTGCTGATGTTTACAAGGTATTTATATTTAAAAATACATGTTTCATTGCTATCTTCCTGAAACTATTAAAATAAAAAAGTATTCTGAGATGTCCAGCCAGTCATGTGTCCAGAATAGATTAGCTGGGAAAAAAAGAACATTTTGTGTGAAACAGT
The DNA here is from genome assembly GCA_038048925.1 of Garcialebias charrua. NCBI lineage: Eukaryota > Metazoa > Chordata > Actinopteri > Cyprinodontiformes > Rivulidae > Garcialebias > Garcialebias charrua. The sequence goes on from JBBPBX010091767.1 coordinate 7,197, forward strand.
ATGGTTTCCTGTTTGTGAACATGTGACTTCCTGTTGTGTTTGTGACGTGATAAATAATAAATATTGATCAGAACATTTTCTGTTTTATTGAAATTAAAAAGACCCAGCAGTGTTAAAACTGTAACTTCCCGACGTTTACAATTAAACAAAATAATGTTATTTCCTTTATTGAATCAATTGAACTTTAAACACAGATCAAGTTCTCGTTTACAGTCGAATCAGAAAAGGACATTTGGACATTTCAACAGTCAGAAACTGGGAGCAGAACTAACATTTATAACAGAGGTCATTTAGAAATGTTCAGGGAAATGAGATCAGATGTCTGAGTCCAGACTGCAGACGCTGAATGATTGTTTCCTTCTTCAAATGTTGGAGCAAAGGTCAGAACTACTGTTTGGTTTATGTTCGAGACACGGAGCCAGTCCAAACAGAGTCCAGTAAGTCGAGGAAGTTCCATTCAACTTTTATTTATACAGCTTAATCTCATTGAGACTCGAGGACTCATTTACAAGGGAGACCTGTTAAACAGTGAAAAGTAAATGGAATAAATACTGTATAAATTAAAAAAACAGCTACATTGTAAAGCGATGTACTAAAAACAGGGACATGTCTGTGTTGGGTTTTGCCCTGAACTTGGGTCAAGGTCGAGAGCTTCAGATGTTTTTGCAAGGTGTTCCAGGATAAAGGAGCAGAGTAACAGAAGGCACTTTTGCCTAGTTCACTCCTCAATGAGGGTACACATGCATGTAATAATTTTCAACCTTTATTTAGGCAGGTTAATCCCATTGAGCCTCGAGGACTCCTTTACAAGAGAGACCTGGTTACAACAAAGAATGATGACAATGAGAGAGGCATACAGATTTTTTTTTTAAACAAGTTAAAAAAGATGTCAATGTAGCAAAACAGCTTATAAGGCAAATGTAGAAAACTAAAAACAGGAACATGTCTGCATTGGTTCTTGCCATGAGTCCAAGAGGTTCTTAAAGCTATTTAGAGAGGTCAAGGTCGAGAGCTTCAGATCTTTTTGTAAGATATTCCAGGAAGCAGGAGCGGAGTAGGAGAAGGCCCTTTTTCCAAGTTCAGTCCTCACTGAGGGAACACTGCAGGTAATCATGTCCTGAGAGCGCACGCTGTAGCTGCACTCACACAGAGACATGTAGGAGGAGATGTATGAAGGCAGCAGACCAAGAAGTGATTTAAAGATGAAAATGTACCAGTGGAAGAGTCTGCGTGAGGTTAATGATGTCCAGTTAACCAGTGAATACAGGGTGCAGTGGTGGGTACGATAATCACAACCAGTTATGAATCTTAGTGCACCATGATAGACAACATCCGCAGGGTGCTTGTAGGAGCATTCATGTAGAGAATGTCACCGTAATCAATGGAGGGAAGGAAAGTCACAGATACAAGGCGTTTCCTAACATTCAGTGTTAGACATGATCTGTTTCTGAAAAAGAAACCCAGTTTAACTTTCAGTTTCTTTACTAGGTTTTCCACGTGGAGTTTAAAAGAGAGATGCGAATCGACCAGGATACCCAGATATTTATAGGAATCAAGAATCTCAATAGGGACACCATTTGAGGATAAAATCAGAGGAAGAACTGCTAATTAACTTAAAATACCTACAAAGGCCTTTAAATGGTCTCAGTCTAGTTCTGTAGACTACACAATCATGGGGAAGACTGCTGACTGGACAGTTGTCCAAAAGACGACCATTGACACCTTGTACAAGGAGGGCAAGACACAAAAGGTAATTGCTAAAGAGGCTGGCTGTTCACAGAGTTCTGTGTCCAAGCACATTAATAGAGAGGCGAAGGGAAGAAAAAGAAAAAATGTACAAGCAATAGGGATAACTGCACCCTGGAGAGGATTGTAAAACAAAACCCATTCCAAAATGTGGGGGAGATTCACAAAGAATGGACTGCTGTTGGAGTCAGTGCTTCAAGAACCACCACGCATAGACGTATGCAAGACAAGGGTTTCAGCTGTAACATTCCAAGTCACTCTTGAACAAGAGACAGTGTCAGAAGCATCTCGCCTGGGACTGCTGCTGAGTGGTCCAAAGTTATGTTCTCTGATGAAAGTACATTTTACATTTCCTTTGGAAATCAAGGTCCCAGAGTCTGGAGGAAGAGAGGAGAGGCACAGAATCCATGTTGCTTGAGGTCCAGTGTCAAGTTTCCACAGTCAGTGATGGTTTGGGTGGACCATGTCATTGTGTTTTCTTAGGTCCAAGTTCAACACAGCCATCTACCATGAAGTTTTAGAGAACTTCATGCTTCCTGCTTCTGACCAACTTCATGGAGATGCAGATTTTATTTTCCAACAGGACTTGGCACCTGCACACTGTGCCAATTAGCTACCAGTACCTAGTTTAAGGACCATGGCATCTCTGTTCTTAATTGACCAGCAAACTCACCTGACCTTAACCCGACAGAAAATTGTGAAGAGGAAGATGTGATACACCAGACCCAACAATTCAGAAGAGATGAAGGCCACTGTTACAAAGAACATAAGGTCGTTGTTGTTGTTGTTATTGTTGCCTTTAATTGCCGAGTGTTTTCACACGAACATGCCGGTTAAACTGTAAATAAAATAAACCAAAATGCCAATACTTAGTATTGCAAAATTCAAATAAACACAAACTTAAACATAGACTTAAGAACTAGAATAGATTAGAATATATTAATTGAATAAAATTAAATTGATTAAATATATTAATTTGATTGAATAGATTAAACATAGACTTAAGAACTAGAATAGATTTAACCAACCAGTTATAAACATCAGCATTTAAATATCACAGTGCAGCAACAAAGCTATCATTTAGCTAACTAGCCTTTCATTTTATATTTTCTTTTTTATACAAGAAACATGTGTTTCTTTTTTATAAAATGAATAAATAAATAAATAAATGAAAGTTAGCTAACTAGCTGCTACCCATTAGCATCTTATTAGCTCTAAGCTAATTCACCAAAACCCACGCTTAGAACTACAAAATAACATATCTCTCACATCTTACAGCATTAAATATAACTTACCACGTTGGGCAATAATCATGAACACAAGTAAGATATGATTTTATGTTAGATTTGGCTTGTTATTTTCAGCTAACGGCTAAATAAAACCCACTTCCGGTCCGCCGTTGATTCACTTCCTGTTTAACCGTCAACTCACTTAAACAAAAAGTAAAGCTATAGAGCCCTCTAGTGGAAAATGGGAGGAGTGAATCCAACATCCCGGCCCCGATGACCTCGATAGACGGTCATCCGAGAAAATTGGTGAGCGACAAGCTAGAATTAAATAACCTTACTTAACTACTCAAATTTAACCTTGTAATAAGAAACCTTTCAAATGAAAATATCTGTTACATATTTTCATGGTGATAACTTGACTTAGAGTAATAATTAACAGTTTACAGTAATCGTGAACATGAAAATAAGAAAAATCATCTATAACATATGAAGAAAAGAAAAACACACAAGCTGAAGGTAATTAGAGCCTACTCATTCATATTTCATTCTAGCAAACATAGCTTGTGTATTGGCCGGTCGTCTAACCACCGGCCCCATTGCTCAGCAATGTCACTTGGGATGGTTTCATCCCAACCTCGCTTCATGCGACATAGTGTCTGAAATAGTGTCTTTCCCCGTAGAATGAACGGGCCAACTAACCCCAGGGGGTCATAAACTGAACTTATTGTGCTTAGCATGCCTCTTTTTGTGCTGGGTTTGTCCTTGACCTTGATAATGAAGGTGATGCAGTCATCTGTTGTGTCCCAGAACACCCCCAGAGCTCTTTCCAATGATGGATCTCCATCCAGGTCCAACAATGGCACTTGATTTGCATGTTCCTCCTCTGGGATAGACTTCAGGACCTTTGTTGAATTGCTTGTCCATTTAGTCAAGCGAAACCCTCCTTGCATGAGTAAGTCGATCAGCTGCGCTGCTAGACGGATGGCTTGTTGAGGTGAGTCTGAGGATTTCAGGCAATCATCCACGTAGAAATTTTGTTCTGCAGTGGAGATGGTAACTGTGTCATACAGATGTGCATGATCTGATGCACATCTGTATGCAAAACTTGCTGCGCTTGGAGACCACACTCCGCCAAAGAGGTGAGACATCATACGGTAAGTAATTACTTCATTGTTAGGATCGTGGTCCTTCCACCACAGGAACCGTAACACATCTCTGTGTTCTGGAGTTACATGTATCTGATTGAACATTCCTTCAATGTCTGCCATTACAGCAACTGGACCTCGGCGGAAACGGATGAGCACATTTATTAATTTGTTTGTCAGATCTGGTCCCTTGTGGATGACGTCATTGAGAAATGTTCCATCGTACTTAGCTGCGCAATCAAAGACGACTCGAACCTTTCCAGGCTTGCGTGGATGAGTTACTGGGTGATGTGGGAGATACCACACTTTGCCATCAGTGCAGTCAAGCGAAGAGGCTGGGACCTCCTCTGCATATCCTTTATCGACGGTTGACTTCATTGCCTCCACGTACTTGTCTTTCAGGTCTGGGTCCTTTGTTAATCTGCGTTCCAGTAGTTGTAGTCTCTGTGTTGCTAAGTTGATATTATTAGGTAGTGTCACTGTTTCTTTCTTAAAAGGTATGTCTAAGGTGTAGTGTGAGCCTTCTTTGGAAAGCGAGTTTTCCCACAGTTTAGTCACCTTGTGGTCATTGATTGACAGACATTTTTCTTGAGTGGGGTCATCAGTGGGGTCATCAAGTTTCCAAAATCTTTTCACCTGTGTCTGCAGACTTTGATCTGACTTGAGGAAGTAGGCCTTAGCCTTCCTACCTTCGTTGTAATTGACGGGTCCATTTATGGCCCAGCCGAGTACTGTTCTGGTAGCGTAAGGGTCATTATCACCTCCTACGCGGTACTCTTCGACTCTGAGAAGACGTGGAGCATCTTGTCCAATGACGAGGTGCACATCATTGGCCTTGATGCTGGGAATAGGGATGTCTGCTAGGTGATCCCATCTGGCTACCTCGTCAGGTGCCGCGAGACAGCTAAGTCCTATGTTTAATTTCTTAAGTGTTCTCACACCATTAAGCGTGTAGATGCTGTCATCGTGTAGAGCGCTAATCTCAAGATCTACACTTCTAGTAAATATTCCTTCTTGGCTACTTCCTACTGTATCAAGGTCTAACCTTGCAGGCTTGCCTTTGACCTTGAGTCTCTTGGTCAGTTCTTCTGACACTAAACTGGTGTTGGCTCCAGGATCTAGTAATGCATATGTGACAGAACTGATGTTTGTAGCTTTGCCCCTAACGACCACAGGAACAATAGGCAAACAAACTTTTCCATTTGCAGCTCCAGCGAACCCACAGGTGACATTAGGTGATCTGGTAGTTTGTGTTTGTTGGGTAGTTTTATTTTCATCAGTGGTAGCCTGCCCTGCTGTAGCGTTCTGTCTGTTAGTGTGGTTAGGATGCAGCCATGTGTTATGTTTCTGTCCACAGCCAGGAACGTTGCACACCCAATTGCGTGTGCAAATCTCAGCGTTGTGACCCATCATAAAACAATTTTGACACAGGTTCTTTCCTTGAACGAACACAAGACGCTCTGGCACTGTTAGTGATCTGAAATCTGGGCACTGGTTTAAGAAATGGTGCTCTGAACATTTGAAACATTTTAAATAAGCTGGCTGCTTGGTACGTGTGGGCTTATTCTCCTGGACTGCAGCTGCCTTGACAGTGGTGGGGTAGCTTTGATGATGTTTCTTAGAGACTGTGGTAGGTGATGTAAAGTTGTTTGGCTTCTCCTTGTAGCTAATTAACCCACCAAAGACTGGATCAGATCTCTTTTCAGCCTCTGTCTCCACAAAGCTGACAACGTCGTCGAGTTTCGGTAGACGTCCCTCCTTTGTGATGTCATGGTTTTTATTTAACCACTTGGCCCTGAGATCTGATGGTAGCTTGCTAATTATCTCAACTAATGTACGGCGGCCACTAAGCTCTTCTTCACATTTCATGGCAGCAAGTGTGTCCTTACAGCCTCTTAGTTGGTCTGCGAAGTCTCTCAGTTGTGTACTGTCTCTGATCTCTTTAAAGTTCAAAACCTTTTCAACCCAAGCTTGGGAGATGGAATGAGGATTTCCGAATCTTGATTTTAGTCGCTCAAGTGCTTCTTTGAAACCTGCGCTGGGACTGAGGTTGTATAGACAGTGACTAATAGCATCTCGAGCTTTTCCTTCTGTGTACTGGTGCAGACGAGTTAACTTTTCTTCAGGAGAAACAGACTCTTTGTCCACCATTGTGGTAAAAAGTCTCATGAACTTCCAATACTGGAGGGGGTCACCATCAAACTTGATCATATCTGTTGGTGGGAGCCTGAGAGAGTCTACTTGGGCTTGATACTGCTGCCTTGAAAACTCTAGCAGTTGTGAGATTGAATCATCTGCTATCTGTGATGGCGATGGTTGTATTATAGTAGGGATGTTGCTAGTTCTAGGTGTAGAATGAAGATCTGCAGCTAGGGCTTGCATCTTTTGCTGATTATGTAGCATCTGTGCGTCCAGCTCAGCCTTGTGATGTATTCGCTGAAGTTCCAGCTCAAACTCCACTTTGTTGAGTCTAATTTGTAGCTCAAAGTTCTCCTTCTCTTTCTTCCTTAGGGCTTGGATTTTCTCCAGTTCTGCTGATGTGGAATTTTTATCT
>JBBPBX010091768.1:0-13870 GCA_038048925.1 Garcialebias charrua
TGTGTCCTCTTGGACGGCGGGCTGACTGGTTGTGGGCTGTTGGTTCTGCTGTTGGCGGCCCTCGGGGCCGTGTCCCTCTCTGGTCTTGGCTCAATGTCCTGGCGGTCGGAGAGGTGTTTCCTTTACCTCGCTCCTTGGGTGGACCTTGGCGAGCTGGGGGGTAAGCAGGGTCAGCGGGGGAGCTGACTCGCTGTGGGAGCACTGTTCCTGCAGTTATTTTTCTCCCCATCCCTCAACACGCACCTCCGCCCTCTTCATCTTAAATTAATACATGTAGGGAATTTGGGTCTCGGGTGTGCTGCAATGGTTTTACATCTCTGTTGTTAAGAGCACCTGGGACTCAATTTTATATACACTTTAGACATTCATTCATAAACATCTTCATAAAAGTCACATATAGGGAAGGAGTGAGCACTATGGCTATGGGTGGCGGGATGACATCAATCTCGCCCCCATGCCTATGCTCACTCAACATTATGCATTTAGACAATTAGGGCCTGGGTTAGAGTTGGAGTGGAGGGGAAACTGGTATAATGCCAGCCTTTGCTCCTTCTCTTTCCTTTTTAAATACACTTTACAACAACACTCACCAACAGTACATTTGGGGACGGGGGTGTGTGTGTCGGGGTCTTGATTTGTTAATTTCAATTTTATTTATTATGTATTTATTTATATATTATTTATTTATTTTTCTCTTGCCCCCCTGGTTGCCTTGCGGACATTCTGGGGGTGGGCCGTCAGGGGTTGTGCTGGGGAGTGGGGGGGTTCGGGGCCTGCGGGTTCGCCGTGGGCGGGGCTGGCAGTGGGCTCCCTCTGGGGCTGCTTGGGCTCGGGTGTCCTGTCCTGTCCTGTCGGCAGGGCGCGGGGTGTGCCGGATCTTGGACGTCTGCTGCTCTTAAAGTACATCTTTCCTTCAAGCAAGTTTGAAATTGTGGCTTCACAAACATTTCTATCCCCTTTAAAAAATAACAACTCTCTCTTTTAACAAATTTAATTTGAATATTGGAAGGGAATACGTTTTTGTGGGCCTTATACATAAATAATAAAATGTTATAATCAACCAATTCATAGAATTTCAAATTTTTCAATTTACAAAACAATATATTTGATGGATGGGTGTAGTCTTTTCTAGCGATATTTCTTATAGCTCTTTTTTGTAAAATAAAGACCGGATTTGTGATTGTCTTGCAAGCTTTACCCCAAACTTCGATACAGTAAATCAAATGAGGAAGAATTAATGTATTATATAACAGAAACAGGGCTTTGTCATTAAATAACTCCTTCACTTTATATAGTACTCCAATAGATTTTGATATTTTTGTTCGTAAGTGATCACATCAACTCTGTGGATAAATATATCAAGTTCACACGAGAAGATGTAAAAAATGGCAGGTTGGCTTTCTTGGACTGTGAGGTCTCAGTTTCTGATAGAGGAAATTTGCAAACTGAGGTGTACCGCAAACCCACCCACACAGACCAGTATTTACAGTTTGACTCCCATCACCCTTTGGAGCACAAGTTAGGAGTCATCAGGACTCTGTACCACAGAGCAGACAGCGTCCCCACTAACTCAGGAGCCAGACAGAAGGAGAAATCACACACAAAACAGGCTCTATGTGGATATCCTAACTGGGCCTTCCTGAAAGCAGAAAAGAACCCCAAACAGGACTCCAGCCAGCAAGCAGGTGAAAAGGAGGAACCCAGACCTAGACCATGGCCAGTACTCGTTCCGTATGTTGCGGGAGTTTCAGAGAAATTGAGACGTTTATTTTCTAAACACAACGTCCCAGTGGCTTTTAAACCCCAAAATACATTACGGCAAAGACTGGTTCATCCCAAAGATCCAGTCCCCCGGCACAAACAGAGTAATATTGTGTATGCTGTTCAGTGTCAGGAGGGCTGTGATCAGTCTTATATCGGGGAAACTAAACAGCCACTGGCCAAAAGGATGGCCCAGCACAGAAGATCAACATCATCAGGTCAGGACTCTGCGGTCTACACTCATCTCCAGGCCAGCGGTCACTCTTTCAGGGATGAAGATGTTCACATCCTTGATAGAGAGGAACGATGGTTTGAGAGAGGAGTAAAGGAGGCCATCTTTGTGAAAAGAAACCATCATTAAACAGAGGTGGAGGCCTCCGGGTTCAACTGTCCCCCTCTTACAATGCTGTTATTGCTAGTATCACTCAGCCCTCTGTGAATAGCAAACAACCATCAGGGTGCTAACGATCCATCGTTAGGCTGATGGTCCTCCTTGATCATGTGAGCAGCTGGTTTCGGCTGTCATCAGCCAACTGGTTGATCCACTGTGAGAGGGTGCTATTTATAAGACTGAGCTGAATACAGCAGCTCAGACTGAGGAAGTCTTTCGGACGAAAGACGAAATGTTTCTACACATTTTTTTGCTTTGTTTTGTTTTTTGAATGTCCAGAGGACCAGACTTAGCTTTTTTAGATTCTCATTCTGTTTCCTGCTACCCACCGTAAGAACAATTCAGCATAACAAGTTCTCATCCAACGACAGCCCTTTAATTTCCCCCTCCACACCACTACACCACACACCACAAACACTGTAAACGATTATGAGTCCTGGTCTCTGTTCAGTTCTGGTCTTTTGTCTGGGTACACCCGCAATCGTAACATTTAGGTCATATTTATGCAGAAATGTTGGCAATTCTAAAGGGTTCACAAACATTCAATGTCACTGTAACTGAAATTTTTGTACTGTTAATGTTGCTGCATTTTAAAAACTCCATAGCCTTTTCATGATAAAAAAAAGAAAAAAAAGAACGTGCAAAGAGACAGTCCTCAGATTCCTGAATCCTTTGAATTTATCCCCATGTACAAGTCATGGAAATGTTTGAGTAATATTGTTAAAACTGGTCACTTTTATTATCCACCATACCTATTACAGTATTGTAGTTTCTTTAAAATACAATATTTGTACAACCAGGACTAAGTACCGTAATCAAATCACAAAATGAAACAAATTAATTTGAAAATTTTGCATGTTTCAATGTTTATTTTATACAGTAGTTAGAATAATTCTTTATTTGATCCTTGGTGAGGTAATTCACAACACTTTCTTAAACATTTTGTGACAATTGTCATGAACCTGTACATTAAATAATGAGCGAAAAGGTCCTGTTTTCACCTGAAGTTGTTTTATAAAGAGAAACAACAGATGTTTACAAAAATGAATGGAAACTTGAGGTAGACAAACCACTGGTCCAGTGATATAATTTATATCAATTTATTAGCTCCCTGAGGTAAATCCTAGTTCAGTCTTTTACTCAGCCTTTCTCTTCGTCTTTTTTCTGCCACAGCATCTCTGCAAACAAAAACTGCAGGTCTTGATGAAGATGAACATGAGAAGCAAAACTATAGTTAGGAGGAAGGTCAGGACATCCAGGCTGTGGTACTGGTACCAGGTGAGTTCATGAGCCTGGACTCTCAGGTGCTTTGCTCCTTTGTTTCTCATGGTGTACTCGATCCAGAAAACTGCCTCCTCCCGAGGACTCATGGGTCTGTCGTGGTGGATTCTGGACAGTCGTACAGCATTTTCTTTGTAGCTGTCAATGTAAAAGTAACATTGTTTAGTTATATGCTATGAACATAGTTTTAGTAAATAAAATTTTACCGTTTTTCAGTCCCTATACAAACAGTGCCGGGGGGCGGGGAGGCACTGCCTGTGTTACACCAGCTTCTGGGACCATCATAAAATGTGACTCTAGGAGACGCTGTTGTGTCTCTACACTTCAACTTGGTCTCAAAGAAGAGTAAGCTATGCAAAAACACTTTTGTATATTGCCCCATGTCTGTGTATTGTGGATCTAAAAAATGATGCATATCATATCACAAAATAAAGTCACAGCAACCCAGTTCAAGTTTTCTCAAGATGATGATGATGATGATTATAAATAATAATGTGTTTTATGTTTTCATTTTTGTTTTTATTTTACACTGACAATTTGGTGAGTGTGAATATTTTTTTAATTTGTCTTATGTGGCCCATGATGGACTTGCAATGGGTGAGTGGATGGATGGATGGATGGATTAGAATCAAAAAAGGCATAAATTCTATCATGTCCTGGCCGACTGAGAATCTTCACTAGCATGTGGATGGATTAGCTGTGCTGAAATGCATGTGGTCACATAAATTACACTTGTGATCAGGAAGTATGGCCATACTGTAACTTTTACAACTTTTTCTGGTTACTTATTTGTCCACCCTTTTTAAAAATGTAACATTTGACCATGGACACCAAAACTCTTTGCGGCAATTTTCAGTACATGTTATGCATTTGGTGCATTTAAAAATGGAGGACCATGGGCGGGACGATACACTGCCTGGCCAAAAAAAAGTTGCCACCTGGATTTAGCTAAGCAAATAGGTACGAGCCTCTTATTGGATAATTACTGCATGGGAGATTATCTTTAAGATAGCAACAAGTTATTTAACCTCAACTGGTGCAATGAGTTGCTTCTCATTTCTTAAACCATGTTGAAAGACACATCGCGTGGTTGTGGAAAAGATGTCAGTCTGTTTGAGAAGGGTCAAATCATTGGCATGCATGATCCCTCAAGCAAAGGAAACATCTAAGGAGATTGCAGAAACTACAAAAATTTGGTTAAGAACTGTCCAACGCATTATTAAAAACTGGAAGGATTGTGGAGACCCATCGTCTTCGAGGAAGAAATGTGGCTGGAAAAAAAATCCTCAATGATCGTGATCGGTGATTACTTAAACGTTTGGTGAAATCAAATCAAAGAAAAACAACAGTAGCACTCAGGGCTATGTTTAATAGTGAAAGTAAGAACATTTCCATACGCACAATGTGAAGGGAACTCAAGGAATTGGGACTGAACAGCTTTGTAACCTTAAGAAAACCACTAATCCGTGAGGCTAACCGGAAAAAGGCTTCAATTTGCTAGGGAGCATAAAGATTGGCAGTGCTGGGCAGCGCTAATCCAAAAATTAGTTCCGCTATTTCTAAAGCACTTATTGATTTATTTAGGTCCACAATTTCAAAAGCACTTATGTATTACCAATGCTAGCGGACGCTAATGCTAACACGCTAACCGCCATTTTGAAGAGGGCAACTGGCGAAATGATTTTTTTAATCCAGCAGATTTGACCATTTGAGCCGGTTGGGCTCGGAGGGGCCTTGTGCTATAAAGTCACTGACTTTGTGGCGCAAGGTTTTTCTGGGCTTGACCGGTTCAAATGGTCAAAAAAGAATTGTTTCGCCAGTTGCCCTCTTCAAAATGGCGGCCGCCATTTTGGGGAGGACAAATGTCGAAATAGTTTTTTTAATCCAGCAGATTTGACCATTTGAACCGGTTAAGCTCAGAAAAACCTTGTGCTATAAAGTCAGATAAGAAATATATTTTTTCTCAGCAAAGAAATAATTGTTTTTACCGTGTTTTCATGGAAAGTCCTTCTCTTCTGTGGCCGTCGCGGCCGCCATTTTGAAGAGGGCAGTGGAGAAATACTTTTAAAAATCCAGACGCGTCGCGTAGGCCGCTGAGAAACATCCATAAGTTCACCCTCCATGTTAAAAACTCTTCGTCTGACTCTTCGAAAACAAGCAATAAGGCTGCAGAGTAACACACTGGCTGCTAACTGAGAGCGCTCGCTCTAGTAAAGAGACTGAGGGGACGCTTTTTTGTCACGGACCACATCCGGCGCTGACAGGATATGGTCTGTTAGCAGTCGTCCGGGCCTGTAAATAAGTTTTTTCGGTTTTACTGATAGATAATTAGTTATTAGCGGTACTGCATTTTAAATAAAAATAGCGCAAATCCGCGTATGAATTATAAAAGTTAGTTAATCCGCTGTAAAGCTAACAGATTATTTAGCTACGCTATNCCGTGCACGCGGGAGACTGGCGATGAGAATCGAGACCATCAGCTGAAGACAGCGAGGCAGAACGCCGGGCTCTGAGCTTCACCAGCCGGCCAGCTCGAGAGCCGCGTTTCTTCCTCCGAGTCGATCGATTTCTCCGTGCAGGCTGGTGAGAAGAGCAACGGAGGTAAACGGGCAGCTCGTCTCCGAGCAACGGGGGCAGAGGGGGTCTCCCCGAGGTACGGTCATACTGGTCCGAATCAGCGACATCCGCAGCAACAAAACGTAAATCCAGAAGCTGCTTCCGATCATAAACCAGCAGTGTACTTATCCATCGATCCATCCATTGTCTTCCGCTTATCCGGGGTCGGGTCGCGGGGGTAGCAGCCTAAGTAAGGAGGCCCAGACTTCCCTCTCCCCAGCCACTTAGAGCAGCTCCTCTGGGGGAATCCCAAGGCGTTCCCAGGCCAGCCGAGAAACATAGTCCCTCCAGCGTGTCCTGGGTCTTCCTCTGGGTCTCCTCCCGGTGGGACATGCCCGGAACACCTCACCAGGGAGGCGTCCAGGAGGCATCCTAACCAGATGCCCGAGCCACCTCAACTGGCTCCTCTCGATGTGGAGAAGCAGCGGCTCTACTCCGAGTCCCTCCCGGATGACTGAGCTTCTCACCCTATCTCTAAGGGAGAGTCCAGACACCCTGCGGAGAAAACTCATTTCAGCCGCTTGTATCCGAGATCTCGTTCTTTCGGTCACAACCCAAAGCTCATGACCATAGATGAGGGTGGGAACGTAGATCGATCGGTAAATTGAGAGCTTTGCCTTTTGACTCAGCTCTCTCTTCACCACGACAGACCGGTACAGCGCCCGCTTCACTGCGGACGCTGCACCTATCCGCCTATCGATCTCACGCTCCAGTTTTCCCTCATTCGTGAACAAGACCCCGAGATACTTAAACTCCTCCACTTGGGGCAGGACCTCCTCCCCGACCCGGAGAGGGCATGCTACCCTTTTCCGGCTCAAGACCATGGCCTCGGATTTGGAGGAACTGATCCTCATCCCGGCCGCATCACACTCAGCTGCAAACCGCTCCAGCGAAAGCTGTAGATCACGATCTGATGAAGCCAATAGGACCACATCATCTGCAAAAAACAGAGAAGCGATTCTAAGGCCACCAAAACGGATCCTCTCAACACCTTGGCTGCGCCTAGAAATTCTGTCCATAAAAGTTATGAACAGAATCGGTGACAAAGGGCAACCTTGGCGGAGTCCAACTCTCACTGGAAACGAGCCTGACTTACTGCCGGCAATGCGGACCAAGCTCTGACACCGGTCGTACAGGGACCTAACAGCCCGTATCAAAGGGCCTGGTACCCCATACTCCCGGAGTACCCCCCACAGAACCCCCGAGGGACGCGGTCAAATGCCTTCTCCAAGTCCACAAAGCACATGTAAACTGGTTGGGCAAACTCCCACACACCCTCCAGGACCCTGCTGAGGGTGTAGAGCTGGTCCAGTGTTCCACGACCAGGACCTCATATAGCCAATAATAATAATATGATAAGTTAATACAGAAGTCATTACAGAGGATACATTTTAAAAATGTATGCACATATACAGTATAACAAAAAAATACATTGTTTACTTTACCTCTGACCATGTAAACTATAGCATTATTTAAACTTTCAACCATGTCTCTAAAAAAAATTCTTGGAAGGCAAGAAAGTTGCATAAACTTTAATGCAGACAGTGCAAGTACTGTATGTAGAGGAACTTACGATTTTTCATTGATGACAGTGTTGATTGCGTCTCTGAGGTCCTCAGTTGTTATGGAGTTAAAGGCAACATTAGCTGCAGCTCCTTTGACCTTCATGTGCATCATGTTGTCTGGCTGATCAGCAAACATTGGGATTCCCACCATGGGAACACCGTGGTAGATGGCCTCATAAACCCCATTTGCACCACCATGAGTGATAAAAGCTCTGGCTTTAGAATGACCTGATGTGAGAACATATATTAAATATTCACGATCTGGTTTACAAATTATAAAGCTGAGCAAGTTAGAAAAAAACCCAACTATCTTAAGTACATGAGTTAATTAATGCATTCACAAATACCAGTAATGAAACTACAATAACTTTAGTTTATAAAAATGTTTTTTGTGTTGTGAAAAAACAGTTTTTCTTAAAGTCGTGTTTAGGTCAGGAAAATATTTCATTTTCAGAGACTTTAAAAAAAAAAAAAAATTCACATTGTCCTTTAATAATTATGAGTTTTCCCCTGAATAAAGTCAAGTGTCCTATATCTGGGACCAAGAGAAAGAAGAGTTCGGAGAGAAGGGTGTTCAGCCTTGTTCTGGTTTGGAATCGGTTGGCACACCCAGCCTTGTGCCATATAAAAATATACAACCCTAACCTTTTGAATATTGTTGATTCTTGTTCATCGTTTCCAACCAAAACTTTAAGAAATGGCAAGCTTTTTTGATTTTAGGAGCCATCAAGTTCAACTTTGTTTGCTCTAATGAAAGCACCATTTCCCTCATGGAATATCATGACTATCATCCAATATAACACTGCAACATTGGCATGGTAGCACAGTTGAGTTTGTTTGTATTTATGCCATGAATCCTTTACTTTAAAGCAAATTGATGCTGTTCATCCCTGCACTGGACTGTTCACAGGACATAAAATGTTGGTGCTAGAAGTAGTTACACTCACTAGTATTTTTCCTGCAGCATGGTTGTGCACAATAATAGTTTGCTCTTTTCACAATTACAGTATACATACTCAATGACAGACATGGCCCACCAATAGAAGCAGCTCTCAGAGCTTGATATGCACTTCCACCATCATGTATGTGGACACTTATTAATATGCCCATTTTCCTACTTGGTGCTGACTTTCAGTGTGCATTTGGCTGCAGGTGGACATCAAGAACGGACATTTGAATAATGCTGTCACTTACTGCTTACTTAAGTTCACCCTTAGCAGTGATGACTTTATCCTCTTTACTACAAAGGATTTTCATCAGCTACTTGCCATGGTCCCAATCCTCGCTCAGCCCAGTTTCTCACCTACCAGGATTAAACATGGTGTAGGACACTACATCATCACAACAGACTCACCTGTTAATGCATGGACTCGTTTTATTGTCCTGCCAGGTTTAAAATTGCTAGATGAGAATTTGACAAAGCAAATTGTTTTGACATTTAAACTTTAGTAGCCAATGGGCCTCGTCTGCCCACCTTGTTTTAGGTTTGCAATGCTATGGCAGTTACCATCGTTTTATTGTTGCCACAATACTGAACTATAAGGAAAATCTACACTATGCTGCATATCCAAGACCTCCCAGCCCAACTGACTAGGAGTGTTATCTTATCTAATGTGGACATTGTGGTTATCGTTAAGCGCCTGTTTATTTTCTGGTATTCTCAAATTTAGTGATTTATAATTTTCTCCTATTTTGGATCTGCCTAATCTGTCTTTATTGAACGGTAATGCACCTCAGAGCTGTAGGTTTGGTGAAAAGAAATGTTTACGTAAGAAACCTTTTCTTGTTTCATGTAGCTATGGCTAACTATAGACATGTATGACATGTAATCTTGTTTTGGTTAAAAAAACACAAGAAATTATTTGCAAATCAACAGTGTGAACTTTTGGACAGAAATAATCTGAGGAGTTTCAGTCAGAGTTTAGAGTTCATCATAGCACAGAAACAGCACTGGTAATAGTAACTGAGAATATCCTCATGGCCTCAGAGTGAATTTGTATCTATACTTGTTCTTTTAGATCTCAGTGCTGCATATTTTTTATTACAGAGGCTTGAACATGATTTTGGGATTACAGGAACAGCTCTAAAATGGGTTAAATTATAATTATATGATATATTCCAATTTGTTCATATCAATAATAAGTCTACATAAAACATCAGAGTTAGTCATGGAGTTCCTCAGGGTACAGTTCTTGGACCAATACACTTTACATATGCTTCCATTAGGTAAAGTTATTGGGCAGCACAGGATACGTTTTGTTTTGCGAATACACAGTTATGCTTATCCGTGAAACCTGGTGAATCCAATCATTTAGTTAGGTTAATAGCTTGTCTTACATAAAAACCTGGATGACTCTTAATTTTCTGATTTTAAACTCCGACAAGACAGTGCATATGGATTTTTGAAATTACCTTCTAATGAACAAATTTAGCATCCTTTCGCTTTCTCTGGATGTCATTAACCAAGCCTTCACTTCTAATATCAACAACCTTGGTTTTTATTTTTAAGCAGGATATGTAATTTGACTCCTACATGGAAAAATGTTAGCAGGACTGCTTAATTCCACCTGAGCAATATCACTGAAATTAGAAACATCTTGTTCCAAACTGACACAGAAAAACTGCATCATTCCTTTTATATTAATAGACTGGACTATTGTAATTCTTTTTATTATCCAGGTGTCCAAAAACACAAAGAAAAATTTAATTGCTCTAAAATGCTGCTAACAAATTTTTGATATGAGTTAGGAGAGCTATTTCTTCAATTTTAATGTAATGCCTTAATTTTAATTTTAATGCCTGGAACAGCCTCCCCCTTGAGCTGCGTGCCACCTCTGATCTGACTCTGTTCAAAACCAGACTGAAGACCCACTTGTTCAAAAAAGCTTTCAGTGTGTAACTTTTATTATTTTGTATTTTAGTATGTAGCATCTTTATTTCAATTGCATTTTTATTTCACTTGTTCAAAAAAGCTTTCTGTGTGTAACTTTTATTACTTGTGTTATTTTAGTATGTAGCATTTTTTATTTCCATTGCCTTCTTTTATCGCTGTGGTTTCTTATTCTATTTTCATTGATCTATTGTTCCCGTTTATTCTTCTTTTTATCCTGTTAAGCACCTTGGTCAATGCAAGGCATTGTGGAAGGTGCTATACAAATAAAGTTTATTATTATTATTATTATTATTATTATAATTTTAGCTTCTCTTTGGCTCCCTGTCAGATTAAAAAATAATTAAAATCTTCCTTCTGACAAACAAAGTCCTGAACCTAGCTCCATCTTACATTAAATGTCTTTATGTTCCAGATTTCCAACTAAAGCACTTGTCTCTCAGACTGCAGGTTTACCGTACTTTTGGTTGCCAGTTTTCAAAAGCTGAATAAAGACAGAAACAAATAAACCGTCCTTCCATTCATGCTGAAATCTAGATACTTCTATATTTACTCACCCAGGAGATCATTCTGTGGAATCCAGTTGTAAAGTTTTGTGTTGGAACCTAAAGTGTCCGGTTTCTTCCCGCTGTATCTCCACAACACCTACAAATGGTGTAAAGGCAGTGAAGTTTTTCACTTTTATGAACAACCATAAATATTTCTTTATTGTCATTTGCATCACATGTGGTACATGTGGTGGAACGAAATTGTGTACCCATTCATTCAAGTACCGGTAATTTGAAATCAATTCTGAAGATTAAGAATAATCTACAATTTAAGGTTGACTACAAGTGTGCACTGTTCTGAAGTGAA
The DNA here is from genome assembly GCA_038048925.1 of Garcialebias charrua. Classification (NCBI taxonomy): domain Eukaryota; kingdom Metazoa; phylum Chordata; class Actinopteri; order Cyprinodontiformes; family Rivulidae; genus Garcialebias; species Garcialebias charrua. The sequence continues at coordinate 11,360 of JBBPBX010091768.1, forward strand.
ATATTTTTGTAACCCGATGCATGCTCAATAATTCAGGTAGAAAAATAAGTAAGTCGGGTCTTCTGGACAGATAAAAACAATACAAAAAATAAATTGTTGTAATGTTTCATCTTTTGTCCAAAACACTTTGTCAGTCTGAAGAGCTACACTAAACTCAGTCTTATAAGTACCTGGGTGTACACTTGAATGATAACCTCAGCTGGAGCAATAACACCACCAGCCTGATCAAGAAAGGTCATCAGAGACTCTACTTCCTCAGACGGCTGAGACGAGCTGGTCTGAGAAGCTCAGTCCTCACCTCGTTCTACAGGTGTGCAGTGGAGAGCGTCCTGTGCTCCAGCATCAACGTGTGGCATGGAGGCTGCACAGTTGCAGAGAGGAAAGCTCTACAAAGAGTGGTGAAGGCTGCACAGAAGTCTGTGGGAGTCAGTCTCCCCACCATCACAGACATCTACACCTCCAGATGCAGAAAAAGAGCCACCTGCATCATGAAAGACCTCACTCACCCAGCACACTCACTCTTTGCACCACTCCCCTCGGGACGGAGGTTGAGGAGCATCAAATGTAGAACCACTAGACTGAGGAACAGCTTCTACCCTGAGGCTGTCAGACTCATGAATAAATAAATAATAAGAATAAACACTGCAAAATGTCACATCATGCTGATACTGATCTGTTTCTTGTTGCTGCGTTCATCTGTGACTATCTGCGTTCATCTGTGACCATCTGCTCATGTTCGTGCTGCTGTTTATAATGATGTTTTTCTACTACATTAGGGCTTAGTGTATTACTAGCTGATGTCTCTCTTAGTTAATCCTAGATGTTATTATTGTTTTTCTCTTGCATTTGTTGTTGGATGTAACTGGGACCCTGTGTACATAATCTCGTTTTCAACACATGTACTACATGCGGTGCAAATGACAATAAATTCTCTCTGACTCTGACTCTGACTCTAAATAGCCCCTTCTCATAGTGGCTCAACCAGTTTTCTGGTGACAGCCACAACTAGCTGATCAAATGATTGTAAGAATTTGGATGTATTTTATTCAATGTGAGCTAACGTTTATATTTTTCCTGACCTTTTGTGGAATCTGGGCGAGGGCTGAGGCGATTATGTTAGCTTTTTCCGTGGTCAGGTTTTTGACCAAGGATCCCAAAGAGAAGATTATGACGCCTTCCTCTCCAGAGCTTTGGACAAATTTCTCCATATCCTGAAGAAATTTAAAAAAAGAAGATTTTTCCAAGTCAATGAGCCAGATAGACAGACACTTTCTTTACACAACACTTTGAACACTTTGATCACAACACTTTTAGTCTTTGTGTTACATTGGAAAAACATTTTGACCTTTTATTTATTGAATAATAGTGAATACTGTACAATTATTAAGCCTTTATTTTACCAGGAAGAAATCCATTGAGATGATTAATTTTGGTTACAAGTATGTCCTGGGAAACATAACTCTACCTTTGGTAAAGGTTTAGCAGGTTTGCCATGAATTCCACCAACAAATTTAAAATTGGGAAGAAATGGACGTGGAAAATCAAAATCCCAGTAGGTTCTCATCAGCCAGATGTCTGCCTTACCCATCAACTCACAGGCACTGGTGGGGGTTCCTGTGACAAGTGAACATAAATAAAAAAAGTCTTAAATAAACAGACATTATTCTGAAAACATTATTGGACCTAATGACAATTATAGTGTTAGACATGAGTTACTTTTCTGTTGCTTACCTTTGATTTCTGAGTAATATTTATCCACCTCTTTCCACATAAACTGTTCTATTATGATGTCCTGAAGAGCATAGAAGAGAAAGTTGTACACTCTCTCTGAGAAGTTCATCTTGTCTGTCAGTTTACTCATAGCAGCTGGTACATAGGAAGGTGGAGCAGGTAGCTGACCACTCAGTCTTTCCCAGGTATGAGCAATGGTAAAACGCAACGAAAACACCAGAGGGATTCCCAAAATGTCTGCAGTTAATTCACTGCCAGAAAATACGGCATCAGCCAGGAGCAAATCATAGTTTCCTTCTTTCAGCTTCTTCATGATTGTTTCTGATTCCAAATGTCTGCAGTTAATTCACTGCCAGAAAATACGGCATCAGCCAGGAGCAAATCATAGTTTCCTTCTTTCAGCTTCTTCATGATTGTTTCTGATTCCACCACACCTTCCAAAACTTTACGAGTATTGTGCAGGTTTGTTTTTATTAAATCTATATACCTGATGTACACCTGAACATGGTTCAAGTGATCCATCTCATAAATGAAAAAGTGAATGAAATCTTCAACAAACTTTTTAGTAGTCTCCACAGAAAGAGAGACATTGAAAGGTTCATACTGGAAGCGAGATGGTTCACTGCTGTTCATGAAGAACGATGAGCTCGGGACCAGGACGGTCACCTGGTGTCCTCTGTCCACCAGCGTCTCCAGCATTGGCTTCATGTTAATCCAGTGGCTGCCCTCAGTGTACCACACTAAAATCTTTCCTCCATTTACAGTTCCTGTTACACAAAG
>JBBPBX010091770.1:0-13869 GCA_038048925.1 Garcialebias charrua
CCGGGTTGGGCCGGGTTCGGGTAAGAAATGGGCACCAGTGACCCCCGCTACCTGAAAATGAAAAATTGGATAAAGAAAATCAGTGATTGATGGAGGAAGGACTGGTTTTGGCCCTCTGGCCGTATGTTCCACATGTGTTCTGCAGATGATGAGATATTCACAGAGAAGCATTATCCTGAAATTGTTCCACTGTTTTTAGACAGTTTTTGCAGACTGGTGAACCTCTGCCCATCTTTACCTCTGACAGAACCAGCCTCTTTAAATGCTCTTTTTTTTAAAACCCAGTCCTCTTTATGCTGCAAGTCAATCTAATTTGTTGCAAAATGTTCCCCAGCTCTTTTTTTATTTGTTCCATTTAGTCTTTCATTTGTTTCTTAGTTTATGTTCCACTGTGAATAAAACGTGGGTTTATGAGATTTAGAAAATCATTGCATTTTGTTTTTATTTACCTTTTTCACGACATCTTAACTTCATCTAACGTCGGGTTGTACTGGTAGTTTGATTTGAAGTGAGTTGCACAGTGGACGTAATGGGCTTTGCCTATTGACGGCGCACCATGTGCTGTTTCAGAGTGGCATGCTGACATTTCAGATAACCAGTCCGAGTACTCTGTGGGCTCCGAGGAAGAGGATGAAGACTTTGACGACAGGCCAGAAGGTAAGGAGAAGTTTAAAAAAAGTCAAATCAAGTAGACCTTCTAAAGTCTGTGTTGAATTAGAGTTTGATTGAGCTGTCAGAGTTTTCTGGCAGAATCCCACCAGTTAAACTGCCAACAGTGCATCCACCTCCAACTAGGTTTTTAACAAAAGGCTTCAAGCAAATCCAAACGTTTTATTCTTCATAGCTGAGGTCTACTTCCTATGAATTTAAGAAGAAACCCGTGACATTATCTTAATGATCTCCCATTTGGTTTGAGTGGATCTTCCTCTGTGAATTGTTACGTCTGCTGTGCTGACAGGTCGGAGACAGTCACGCCGTCAGCTGAGGAACGAGAGGGATAAACCTCTGCCTCCTCTCCTGGCCAGAGTGGGAGGCAACCTGGAGGTCTGTGCACATTTGGAACCGGACCGACTTTAGCTGATCTTTCTAAGGTAGCGAGTTCTCCTCATAACGTGCAGCGGTTTCCTTTTGACAGGTTCTGGGCTTTAACACGCGGCAGCGCAAAGCTTTCCTGAACGCAGTGATGCGCTGGGGCATGCCGTGTCAGGAGGCCTTCTCTGCTCAGTGGCTCGTTCGAGACCTCAGGGGAAAATCTGAGAAGGAATTTAAGTAAGTAGAAAAATGGGAAAATCTTTGTCTTGAGGCCCTGATTCATACCACTTCAGATAATTAAAAAAATTCCTGCTGCATTTGTACCCCACGTCCTAATGCAAACAGATTCAGAGAGTGCCATTAGAAACCACAACAACAACGGAGCTGTTTTTAACAGTTTTTCTGCATGTATTGTTTTATTCAGTGCTATCGTTGTTCAACTTTGAATATGTGCTGAAATGAATAATAACTGAGAAAAATGAAATGTTATTGGGAAAAAAATAAGACTTGAGAGGATATTTAGCCACCTGAAGCCAGTATCTCACTGGGCTGCGAGTGTTAGAGCCCTGAAGAACGGCATTCATGAGGGAGTCTCCAGAATGTCTCGAAACGTTCACAATCTCCTTGCGTGAGTCCCTGACGCACGCAGTTTTGTTGCTCAACTTTTGAGTATTTTCACAACATTTGTGCACAACGTTTTCTCTCAAAATAGTTTCAGTTGTCACAGGGGTCTCAAACCTGTTAAAATTGAGTTTTTGGAACGTTAGACGGCTAATTTGTATTTTGGCACCTGCACAAGAAAACATCTGAGACTACAGCCTGAATGTTCTGGTCATCTATGGTCTAAAGTTGTTAAAAAAGACTGATCGGAATCGATCTATTTTTACTTCTAACGTCTACACCAGTAGATTAAATAATAAACATGGAGGCAACTGCCAAGATACCGTATTTTCCGCCGTACACGTCACATCTATTATGCGTCACCGCTGACAACCCGGAAATGTGGGCCGGTGTTTTGCCAAAAATGGATTGGCTGCCAAATGGCCACAGAGCATGCACGGAAGGACTTTAACAAGATTAACACTTAAAAACAATTGTTTGTTTGCTGAAAATTATAGCAAAGCTGTGTCTGAGCTGAACTTTTCCTTAATAAATGCACGTAATGGTCAAATCAGCTGGATTTAAAAAAGAGTTTTGCTGTGTCAAGCGTGCACCCGCATCTAGTGGAAACGCTGCATGTCTTTAAAATTTAACAAGATAAACACCTTAAAAAATATATTTGTTTGCTGACATTATAGCAAAAGTGTGTCTGAGCTGAACTTTTCTTTAATAAATGAACATAATGGTCAAATCGGCTGGATTTAAATAGTTTCGCTTTGACGGTTCTTCCAAACGCGCGCGCGCGCAGCGAAAACCTTCATTTCTTTAAAATTTAACAAGATAAACACCTTAAAAATATATTTGTTTGCTGACATTATAGTAAAAGTGTGTCTCAGCTGAACTTTTCTTAATAAATGCACTTTGACGGTTAAAACATGGCAAAATGAAGCCGACGAAATAAAGCGGCTTTAAAATTACTACACGCTCACCCGCCCATAATGATGACAGAAACACCTATTTATTTATTTATTTATTTATTTTTATTCAAACCTGTTGAATTCTTCATCCTCTGTGTCGCTGGTGAAGAGTTCTGCCAACTCCTGAGGTAACAGTAGTTCAGACCTCCAGAGAGCAGGAGGCCGTGCTGCGACAGAGTGAGTCCGAGCAGAGGAGGCTGCTGTCGGACANTGCGACAGAGTGAGTCCGACCAAAGGAGGCTGCTGACACATGAGCTGTGAACAGTCGGTGGACCCTAGCAGCCGAAAGTGGTACTGCTCCATTTTTTTCGTCAGAATGAATGGAAACGGTCATATCTCAGCCAAAATTGGTCTAAAAAATATGGGGGAAAATCCCTAAATATGTCGCTTCACCCTATAAGTCGCAGGGCATGCAAATTAGGCAAAATGTGTGACTTATAGGCCAGAAAATATGGTAATATATTGTCAGATGTACATACAGAAAATATAACCTATTTGAGTCGTTTTAGTTCAAAATGGCTGCCACAGCTTGTTGTGTGAATGTTTACTCTATTGTGATCCATTTTTCTTCTGTACGTTTTTCGGTATCTTTCTCGTTACATGGTTTTTGTGCTATTTTAACAATCATGCATCAAAACATTCTTCTTGTTCAGGACAATCCTGCTGACTTTTGGTTTTGGTACTTTAGCTTTTTGAAATATTTAAATTTAGCCTTTTCTGATACTTTTTTTTTTCTCATAGGAAATGAGTTGAGCTCATTTTACACCCTCTTTAAATCTGTTTACAACCTTTTACTGCTCCTTTTACATTTTCTTCTGGTTCCGCTTCTTTCAGCTTCTTTGTGCACATTTAAAAAAAATTCAGCTACTTTCTACTACGTTCAGTTAATTTCTAGCCTGGTTAAAACCAGACCCTTGTCCTTCACTTCGCTTTGTACTAGGGTCTGGGACTTCTCTCATAGACAAGGATTTCTCCGGTAGATTTTTGACCGGACCAATCAGAGAACAGAAGGCGGAGTTTTGTTAGTTTAGCCTGGCGAGGTCCAGGCTATTCAGATAAATAGCTCAGAAACCACTCGGTGGATATTTTTTCTGCTACCAGTGTGTAATTATATGGCTCTAATTTACTGACTGTTGGCCTGATAAACATTTGAGATAAAATTCGATTTTTTATCATTTATTTTCGTAGCGCACCCGAGGCTGTTTGGAAAATGTCAAACCGAAACAATTTAAATCCAGCAGATTTGACCATTTTGTGAATTGATTTAGGAACTGTTAAGCTCAGGAACACTTCTGATATAACATCAGCTAAGAAATATATTTTTTTTTCAGCAAAGAAATAATAGTTTTTTACCTTGTTTTCATGAAAATTCCTTCGTGGCGGCAGCCATTTTAACTGACAACGTCAGTCGACGTCGTTCAAAACTCCGTCTTCTGTTCTCTGATTGGTCTGGTCAAAAATCTACCGGAGAAATCGTTGTCTATGAGAGAAGTCCCAGACCCTAGTACAAAGCGAAGTGAAGGACAAGGTTCTGGTTTTAACCAGGCTAGTTAATTTCAGCTGCTATTTCCATATTTTTTGTGATCCTTCTAACTACATTGTTGTGCTTCTTTTAACTTATTTCTGCAAATTTTAGCTTTTTCACCCTGATGCATGCTCAGCACCCTCCCACAGTGGATCAACCAGTTGGCTGATAACAGCCTGAAACCAGCTGCTCACATGATCAAGGAGGACCATCAGCCTAACGATGGATCGTTAGCACCCTGATGGTTGTTTGCTATTCACAGAGGGCTGAGTGATACTAGCAATAACAGCATTGTAAGAGGGGGACAGTTGAACCCGGAGGCCTCCACCTCTGTTTAATGATGGACGGTTTCTTTTCACAAAGATGGCCTCCTTTACTCCTCTCTCAAACCATTGTTCCTCTCTATCAAGGATGTGAACATCTTCATCCCTGAAAGAGTGACCGCTGGCCTGGAGATGAGTGTAGACCGCAGAGTCCTGACCTGATGATGTTGATCTTCTGTGCTGGGCCATCCTTTTGGCCAGTGGCTGTTTAGTTTCCCCGATGTAAGACTGATCACAGCCCTCCTGACACTGAACAGCATACACAATATTACTCTGTTTGTGCCGGGGGACTGGATCTTTGGGATGAACCAGTCTTTGCCGTAATGTATTTTGGGGTTTAAAAGCCACTGGGACGTTGTGTTTAGAAAATAAACGTCTCAATGTCTCTGAAACTCCCGCAACATATGGAATGACCACTGGTCTGGGTCTGGGTTCCTTCTTTTCACCTGATGGCTGGCTGGAGTCCAGTTTGGGTTTCTTCTCTGCTTTCAGAGAGCTGATCATGTGAGCAGCTGGTTTCGGCTGTCATCAGCCAACTGGTTGATCCACTGTGGGAGGGTGCTATTTATAAGACTGAGCTGAATACAGCTTCTCAGACTGAGGAAGTCTTTCGGACGAAAGACGAAACGTTTCTACAGTTTTTTTGCTTATTTATTTTTTATTTTTTTGAATGTCCAGAGGACCAGACTTAGCTTTTTTAGATTTTGCTTTTTCAGTTAATTTCACATTTTTCCCCTGCTAATTTCAAAATTTCTCAGCCTAATTCAGCATGTGCTCTATCCACTCCTTTCTGGTAATGTAAGCTTCTTTCTGCTTATTTAGTTACCGGTACTGTTTTTAAGCTGTTTTTTTAAAAACTAATTTGAGCTTTGTTCAGATAATTTCCACTTTCTTGTGCTAATACCTTCTTCTTTCAGCCTAAACAAACGTGTTCTTTCTGTTTTCTTTTGCAAATTCAATCTTGTTCTGCCTTTTCAACTAGCTTTTTATCATTTTTAGCCAATTTCAGCTGTTTTCAGATACATTCAAGTTTTTGTTATCTCTTCTTTCAGCCTCATTAACTTCTTTCTGCTAATGTCAACTTGTTATGCTCCTTTAAGCTTTTTTTCTGCTAGTTTCCAAATTTCCTGCTCTTCAGCTATTATTTAGCTCTTTTGATGCAAAATTTAGATGTTTCAGTTAATTTCACTTTAGCTTATTTCAGCTCTTACTGCTTCCTTCTGGTAGTTGAAGCATGCACGTTTTCAGCTATTTTTCAGGTATTTTTGCTCATTTCAGCTTATTTGAGCTAATTTCATATTTTTTCTGCTCATTTCTGCTTATTTAAACTTAATTCAGCAAACGTGTGTCATTTCTGTTTTATTCTGCTAATTAAGGCTTGTTGTTCCATTTCAGCTACATGTCAGCATGTTTTCAGCAAGTTCTTCTGCATTAAGCATTCAAACTGCATTTTTTGCAGGAAATTTGGTTTCTCTAGTTAACTATGACAAACACAAAATATGCTATAAAAGTGATTTTTTTAATTATCTCTTATTGTTGTAAAATGTACTGCAGTAGTAGCAGAGAATCATCCTTAACTCTTATTTTGTGCATCAACTAACCACTACAGATTATTCTATAAAACCCTGGAGTTCAAAGCAACAAGCGATCTGCATTTCTTCAAGAAATGATGATTTTTTTTTTTTAATTTGTTCTCTGTAAGTTCTTGTTTTGCTTCATCTTTTGCATCATGTGCCCTTTATTTAGCTCCTTGTTGCAATCAACATCCAGCTCAACCTTCAACGTTCCCAGAGTTAAAACAAAATCTCCCCCGTGTGTCTTTCTGCTCCACCACTGAAGCCGAACTCTTGTTTCCTGAACGTTTTCAAAGAATGCATGAAGAAGATTTCAAAGTTTCAGAGCAGCTTAGCATGTAAATAATGAAACGTTTCTTCAATGATTCGGGGAAATGAAAAGCACATCAGTAATTTGTCTGCGAATTTCAGGAAGCAAAAGATTATTTGAGTTTTAGTTTGTACATGTAGCTGAATGTTGAATGAGGTGATGCAACAGCAGCCTGTTAGCCTCACACTCTGTGGAAACAAGAGACAGCTTCAGAAAACAAATGAAGGGACTTTATTTTCTCTTCTTGACTGAACTTTTCTTGTTAAGTCGAGGAAGAAGAATTGAACTATGCATTGAATTAATTAAAAAGACCCAAATGCTATCTTTAATGTTAGTGCTGGACTTTACATCGGTTCGTTCAAGTAAAAGCCTCAGCCTCAAACTGAACACAACACAAACTCAGGTAGCGACTTCTTTTTAATTTCCATCATTATTGCAAACCACCAGAGGTGAAAGGGTGATAACGTTTTTTTTCATGTCTGTGTGTTTGTTAGTCTGTTAGCAAAACATCTCATATTCCACTGGACAGAGTTCATGAAACTTTCAGAAAATAATAATTGGATCCACATCGACTGATCATTTTGGATTTGTGCTTATTCAAGATGGTTGCAACAGCTGATCAAAATTGTCTAAAGCAAAACCAGTCTAGGCAGCACAGTGGATCAGCTGGTAGAGCTGCTGCCTCTCAGGGAGAAGGTTGCCAGATCGAATCCTGGCCAGGGGCCTGTGGAGTTTGCATGTTCTCTCCGTGCATATGTGGGTTTTCTACAGGTGCACCGGTTTCCTCCCACAGACTAAAAACATGCATGTTAGACTGATTGGTAACTCTAAATTGTCTCTAGGTGTGAGTGAGAGAGTGAATGGTTGTTTGTCTCGTTTGTCTCTAACATGTGACCCTGTGATGGACTGGAGACCTGTCCAGGTGTCCCTCACCTCTCGCACAGGGACTGCTGGATATGGAAACCAGAAGTAAAGATGATGGATGGATGGAAAATGGGTCTTAGTCTGTCAGTTTTACATATTTTGAGCTAACATTTCATGTGGTGGTAGTTGAGAGTCATTCTCAACACATAATCTGAGAGCTAACACTTCCTGTGAGATCCCACACGATTGTGCAAGTCATTATTTACCATGTTTTCTGGAATATAGGTCGCACCTTAATGTAGGCCACATTGTCCAATAATTGCCAAAGAATTGGAAAAATCCATATATAGGTCGCACCTGAATATAGGTCGCACCTACGTCAAAATGTGGACCGTGTTTAGCTCTGCTGCAAATGTCTGCCACAGGAGCGCACAGCAAGGCTTTTAAGAAGATTAACACTTAAAAACAATTATTTGTTTGATAAAAATTATAGCAAATATGTGTCTGAGCTGAACTTTTCTTTAATAAATGAATAATTTTAGCAGGATAAACACCTAAAAATATATTTGTTAGCTGACATTATTGTAAGAGTGTGTCTCAGTTTAATTTTTGTTAATAAATGATTACAAATCAGCTTATTTTATAAAAAGCCATAAATAGGTCGCACTTGAATATAGGTCGCAGGCCATGAAAAAAATGATAAAAAACCACAACCTATATTCCGGAAAACACGGTACAGGTAGTCCCCGATTTACGAGCGCTCTGATCTGCGAGGTTCCAGACTTACGAGCTGCACATTTTTGGAAAAAATGAAAAAAATACTGAGTTTTCATGTGTTTTTTCACTTCAGTTAGCAAGTTAAGCATATAAACACACGTTTCCGATCATTTTTATGCACTCAAAAGTAGTTTTTAGATGTAAATAGAGTGTTTTTAGGTGCGCTAGCGAAAACCGTTCCAATTTACGAGCGGATTTCCGGATTTACGAGCGAAATGGCGGCCGTTCCAAATTACGAGATTTCCGGTTTACGAGCGCCTCGTTGTAACGGATCTCGCTCGTAAATCGGGGACTACCTGTACTAGGTTTGACCAAAACAACTATAACTCTGTCCCGTCTCATCAATAGATGATTTGAGTTGAAAACTCTCACCTGAAAGGTGGTGGGTGTGGAAGTCTTTCAATGAATGCTAGGCCTTTAAAAGCCTGATGAAACCGTGAAGGACAGAACGAAAAGAAAATAAGAAATGCTCATAGGTGACGTGTTCTGTCTGTGGCAAACTGTATTCACCCAAATTGCAGCAGGATGACAAAATCACGCGACAACATCCTGTAATTAAGTGGGGATTGCTGCTTTTGCTCATGCTCACAACACGTCTGGTGTTTTTAAGTTGCTGACATCGCTGCCAGATTAAACTCGGGTCTGTTAAAGCTCACGCGTGACACAGCTGACATCTTAATGGTAAATGAACATAAACAAAGCCTCGGCTTCAAGACACAACTGTCAAGTGAAAAACAAATGGTGTTATTTGGCCACACCAGCCCCACAATTCAAAGCATCCAAAAGTCAATATTCGCACTTGGCAGCTCAGACAAAGATGAAGACGAGGTGCAAGAAGTACAAAACATTGCATCGTGGCACAGGCCCGAAGCGCCACATGCCATCGATTCAGAAGGGCTTCATCGTTACATGCTGCAGAAATTTTGTTTCAAAGTTGAGAAGCTAAAAGACCATGAAAACATAATCACAGAGGCCCAGTTAGGCATTTGTCAAGAATAAACCTAAGACCGCAGGTGTATGAGGAAATTAAAATCTGACTCATTTATCAGAGGAATACTGGGGAGCTGAAAAACAGCTTTGTATTTGTTTTTATTAGCTTTCAAACGTGAAAAAGAGCTGCTTCTGGACTTTAAAAGAAGTCCATTATGAATGTGCTCCATGTCTGCAAACACATTTTCTTCCAAAATGTGCAAATGCATATAGCTGGTGGCATAAATTGTCAGGTCAGTGCGCAGTTCGTTTGACCTACAAGAGGAATATAAAACAATGACAGAGCGAAGCATATCGTATTGATTGATAAATGCATTTTCACTGTGTGTACAATTGGCTAGCTGTCAGACTGGTGAACATCACTAGAGGCACAAATATGACCTTTTTTCCTCTCTGCTCACGTTTGACTCTGCATGGCCTCGGATCCTCAAGTTTAATATCTTGCCAATTTCCAAATGGCACCAACTTTGATGGATGGAAGCTTTAAATAGTAAAAAAGTGGTCAGCTTAGCTTAGATATGGAATTAGTTTTATTCATGAGGGACATTGTAATATGTGAGAACGCTATTTAGTGCTTTACAGTTATGTAAAAAGGTGCCTAATCCACTCTATTCCAGCTTTTATCACAGCTATCAAAAGCTAAAAAAAGTGTGTATTTATGATCATGCAAATGAGTGCCGCTCTTAGTCCACATTTTCTGCAGATGAACTTAAAAAGAAGAATAAAAGGCTCAGCATGCCGTTAGTTTACACTGAAGGCTTTTGTCTTTTGCCACGGTTCTGGAAACTAATAATTTCCTGTTCCTTACTTGGCTGGATTTGTAACAGCCTTCTTCTTTTTTGGCTCATTCGACCCCACAAATCAAACATTTGAACCGACTTTCAAAACCAACAGGACAGAAAACTGTGACAAACTTGTGTGAACAGATGACGGTCAACAGGTATAGTGCTAAAAAATGTTTCCTTGGTTCTGTTTCAGTTCGAAAAGTCCTTAGCAAGTTTCATAAAGTTGATGAAAGTGGTGCTAAAGCAGGCTCGTCCGTTTGAAGTTGTTGATGAAAAATGACTCACTTCCCCATGGATGCAGTCCCTCGATTGAAATATATAATTAATTGATATTTTCCTTGGCTCATTTAGTTGCAGACTTGTGGTTCCTTGAGACTGTGTCCTGAATTTGCCTTCATATTATGTGGGTCTGTCTTAAAGGGATAGTTCAGACTTTTTCTAGTGGTGTGCCATGACATGCTTGTTAAGAAAAAAGATCTCTTTTAGACAACTTTTTGAACAGATTCAGCTTAAAGAAGTAGATTTTATTTCTGACTTTGAGGAACCAACAGCTAGCCTGAGTGGGGTCAAGGCTAAAGCAAAATGCTGCTGATCTAAAACAACAATAGAAAACGTGTTCAGGCAAATGCCATTTATAATAATAATAATAATAATAATAATAATAATAATAATAATAATAATAATAATAAACTTTATTTGTATAGCACCTTCCTACAATGCCTTGCATTGACCAAGGTGCTTAACAGGATAAAAAGATGAATAAACTGGAACAATAAATCAATGAAAATAGAATAAGAAACAACAGCAATAAAAGAAGGCAATGGAAATAAAAAATGCTACATACTAAAATAACACAAGTAATAAAAGTTACACACTGAAAGCTTTTTTGAACAAGTGGAAATAAAAAGGCAATGGAAATAAAAAATGCTACATATTAAAATACCAAAAGTAATAAAAGTTACACACTGGAAGCTTATTTGAACAAGTGGAAATAAAAAGGCAATGGAAATAAAAAATGCTACATATTAAAATACCAAAAGTAATAAAAGTTACACACTGAAAGCTTTTTTGAACAAGTGGGTCTTCAGTCTGGTTTTGAACAGAGTCAGATCAGAGGTGGCACGCAGCTCAAGGGGGAGACTGTTCCAGGCTTTTGGGCCGGCAACAGAAAATGACCGGTCTCCCCATTGTTTGTACCTTGAGCGAGGCACCTCCAGCAGGTGTTGACTGGCAGAGCGTAAATCTCTGCCGGGCTGATGGGCTTTCAAAAGTTCTGAGATGTACAGAGGAGCAAGTCCATTCAGAGCTTTGAAAACAAACAGGAGCAGCTTGAACTGTATCCTGAACTGAACCGGGAGCCAGTGTAGAGAGGACAGGACAGGAGTGATGTGTTCATATTTTCGTGTGTTGGTCAAAAAGCGCGCGGCAGAGTTCTGTACAAGCTGTAAACGGGAGATGGAGGATTGATTAATACCAACATACAAAGCATTACAATAATCAAGTCTGGAGGTCACAAAGGCATGGATGGCCTTCTCCAGATCACCACGGCTGAGAAATGACTTGACTTTGGAGAGCAGACGGAGCTGGAAAAAGCTGGTCTTGACAACAGAACTGATCTGTTTATCAAACTTTAAGTTGGAGTCAAGCTGCACTCCAAGATTTCTGACCACCGGGTTGAAGTGGGGGAGGGGAAAACCAACACTGGGACTGGGAAGGATGTTGCTGGTGTCACCAGGTGCACCAAATAAAATGCATTCAGTTTTATCTGTGTTTAGGTGGAGGAAGTTTTGAGAGAGCCAGTGCTTAATGTCATTTAAGCAGTTGACAAGAGTGTTTGAACTGAGTGAGGGGTTGGGAGTGACTGGCAGATAGATTTGTAAATCGTCTGCATACATGTGAAAAGACAGGTTATGACGTGTGATGATTGATCCTAATGGCAGCATGTAAAGAGAGAAGAGGACTGGCCCTAGAATAGATCCCTGTGGTACGCCAGAGGTCAGAGGGGTTGATGAAGAGGAGGACAGATCGCCTATCATGACAGAAAAAGTTCTCCCAGACAGGTAAGATTTGAACCACTCAAGCACAGCTCCCTGGAGGCCAACCTGCTGAGACAAGCGGTTGATTAGTACCTGATGGTCGACGGTGTCAAAAGCTGCTGAGAGGTCTAACATCACCAGCAGAGCAGGGTTTTTTGCATCCAGGGACAGAAGAATGTCATTCTGTACTTTGAGCAGTGCAGATTCAGTGCTGTGACGAGCTCGAAAACCTGACTGAAATTTTTCAAACAGGTTGTTGAGTTCTAGAAAAGATTGAAGTTGAATAAAAACAATCTTTTCTAGGACCTTTGATAGAAATGACAGATGGGAAACTGGTCTGAAATTAGAGAGAGCTGTAGGATCTAGGCCTGGTTTTTTGAGAAGAGGCCTGACCACAGCGTGTTTGAAAGCAGATGGCACAAAACCTGAAGATAGACAGCTGTTAATAAATGACAAAACACAAGGACCAATTACATCAAAGGATTGTTTGAACATTTTAGAGGGAATGATGTCCAGAGAACAGTTAGTTGGTTTCATCTGCTGAACCACCTTGGTGAGGTGAGGCAGTGAGACCAGGTCAAATTGGTCAAAAACAGCTGTGGTTATTGCAGAGGCACATGACTGGATGGTGTTGGATGAACTGACAATGTTCTGTCTGATAGAGTCTATTTTGTTGACAAAATAGCTCTGAAAGTCATCACAGGTAGACTGTGTGGCAGTTTTCAGAACATTGACAGATGGATTGATGACAGACTGGAGTGTGCTGAAAAGCGTCCTCGGCCGGTTGGAGCTGGTGGAGATTAAATTGGAGAGGTACTGTGACTTGGCCTGTTTCACAGCATTATGATACTCACAGAGACAGTCTCTCAGTATTCCCTGAGATACATGAAGCCGGTCGCGCTTCCATATTCGCTCTGCTTTTCTGCAACGTTGTCGAAGAGCTCGCGTCGTTTCGTTGAGCCATGGTGAAGGTTTGTTCTTTGAAGATGCCTGTTTGAGAGGAGCGATGGAGTCCAAGATCGTCGTGCAGGTGTGATGGAAGGAGCTGATGAAGTCCTCAGGATGTAGAGATGGGTCCAGGCTGACAGCAGAGCAAAATTCAGTGCTCTTAAAGGCATCAGTGAACTGACTTGGAGTTAATGGGGTGATGGAGCGGCAGAAACGTGCTGGGAGAATAGCCTTCGGTGCAGGAGAGGTGAAAAATTCAAATAATATGGGAAAATGGTCTGAAATACAGGTGTCCAGGATCTCCACAGCAGGTATTTGAAGGCCGTGGGAGATAATTAAATCCAGTGTATGACCCTGACTGTGTGTGGCCCCCGAGACCGACTGCGACAGGTTGAAAGAGTCCAGGAGGTCCTGAAACTCACATCCAAGCTGATTACTTGGGCAGCAGGTGTGCACGTTGAAGTCCCCACAGAAAAGCCAAGAGTCAAACTTTGGCAGCAGGTCAGCCAGTAGTTCAGAAAACTCACTGAGAAAGTTTTTATTGTATTGAGGAGACCGATAAAAGAGGCCACACAGAATAGGTTTAGCAGATTCCAGCACAAAAATCATGCTTTCAAAACTGGAGTAGTTTTTCTGAGGCAACAAACGGTATTTGAACGCCTCATTGAAGACTGCAGCCAGGCCCCCCCCCCCTTCCAGACCCACGCGGAGCGCTCAGGTGGGCGTAGCCATTTGGGAGGAGTTCAGAGAAGCAGCTGTTGTCTCCAGCTTTTTGCCAAGTTTCCGTAATCAAAAACAGATCCAGACGATGAGTTGAGATCAAATCACTTAATATAAAAGTTTTATTAGTGATCGATCTGGCGTTAAACAGCGCTGCACGTACTGGAACACAGCCAGTTACGTCACTCTCAGCTCGAGCGAGCGGGCGGAGGTTCTGTTTAACGCAGCCTCGCTTCAGTGTTCTCACGGGGGGACAAAATGGATACTGATCGCTGGCGTCATGATTGATAGCAACAAGGTATCTGTTGCGGCGAGCGAAGGAACGACGGACATCAAAGACGCTGAATTCAGGAGGTAAGTCAGCCGTCGGCGTGTTGTGAGACGAGAGATACATCTTACCAGGACGCC
>JBBPBX010091773.1:0-13869 GCA_038048925.1 Garcialebias charrua
GTTTGTCTCTGTCGTGTATCTGGTATAGACCTGCACTTATGCAATGAGCTGAGAAGCCCACTTCCAAGTAAAACTCTTTGTTGTAGTCCGGGTAGACTAAACAAGGGGCTGACTTGATCCTGTTTATAAGAGCGTCCATAGCCTGCTGCTGTTTGTCAGTCCAGACAAATGGAACGTCTTTCTTAAGGAGTTCAGTCAGTGGCTTTGCAAGGTCTGCATAGTTCTCTATGAACTGGTTCGAGTAGTTACACACGCCAAGAAAACTTTGTAGTTCTTTGAGACTGGTGGGGACTTTGAGATTGTCAAGGCCTTGGGTGCGAGTCAGCTGTGGTTGTACTCCGTCTGGACCTACAAGTAGGCCAACGTAGTCCACCTTGGTTCTGCACCACTGGCACTTCGACAGTGATATTTTAGCACCAGCAGTTGTTAGCTGATTCAGAACGTGGTCGATCTCAGCCAAATGTGAGTCCAGTGTTGGCTGCCTCAAAAGGACATCGTCCACGTAGATCAGTGTTCCACGCTCGTGGGCGTCTGGACATGCTTTGTTCAAGAAGATGTTGAACTCTGCAGGTGAGTTAGCGTAGCCAAAGGGACACCTGTTAAAGGTGTATTGACGGCCACCAAAAGTGAAAGCTAGTTTGTACTGGTCCTCGGCGCGCACAGGGATGGTCCAAAAACCAGAGGCGACGTCGAGGGTCGAGAAGTACTTACCATTGGTGACCTTGGGCAGTTCCTGTTGGAGTTGCGTCATAGGCCATCTGGATAAGGGAACTTGTTTGTTTAGCTTTCGGTAGTCTATAGTGAGTCTCCACTTACCATTTGGTTTTAACACCGGCCATAAAGGCGCAGAGTAAGTGCTGTTACAGTATCGGATGATACCTTTTCCTAACAGGTCAGCAATGATTTCCCTGATAGGTTGATGTGCTGCCAGAGGAATCTTGTATTGTCTGACAAATGCAGGTGGAGCATCAGGCGGGGTTGGAATGCTCACTGTGTGGAGCGTGGTCAACCCACAATCCATCGAGTCAGTTGAGAATGATTTTTCATATTTTAGCAGAACTTTGCGAAGTTTGTCCCTGTCTTCATCAGTTTCCAAGGCGTCGGCCTGAGCGACCACCTGGTCTATCTGTGAAGCAAATGAGAGCGGTTCTTGTTCTCTGGGGAGCTCCAGTGAGTCCCCTTCAGTGTCATAAAACCTGTCAACAGGTAGTGCACTGTAAGTTTGAGGGCCTAGACTTTCTCCTTGGTTGAAACCGAACCTGTGGACAATGTCCCGGTCGGACTCAGTGGGGGAGAAAAGAGCTATGGCCTGTGTTGGTTTTGTGAACAAGACTCGCCCCGAATGATGACTTGGGATCAAGTTTTCTGGGAGTCCTCCCAGAAATGGAATGCTTAGTTCAAAATCATGAAAATCAGTAGAGATCAACCATCCTAGCTGTGAGCGCTTTGGGATCAGTACCTCTTCTGTGCTCGTGTTACACACAGCGACAGTCGTGGTTCTGCCGTCGAGGGTCACTTGGCATGTGGCCTCCATGGACAGTCCTAAGTTGAAAAACATAGGAGATGGTTGAAAGCATGCCTGTTTTGTTCTAATAGCCTGTCCTTTCATGATGTGAATCATCACCGGCTTGTTCATAACCTGAGGTGGCACCACAGTGTTATGGCTGTTAGCAACCTGGCAGACCTCTGGAATGGTCTGTCCAGCCTTAAGGTTCTCTGTGGTTAACACAGGAGAGTCCTTCGTGGCTGTATCTAGTGACCACAGTGCATTGTTGTTGACGTCCACTCGGACACCTAATCTTACCAAAATGTCGGAGCCTATGTAGGTTGCATGTGGTAAGTTCGGGACCACGAGGAACGGGTGATCCAGTTCTCGTTGGTTCCAGATTAGTTTAAGGTCAATGATCCCTTTAGCAGTCATTACCTGTTTATCGTTGGGGTCTAACGGGAAGCGGAAAGCCTTTTTGTTCATTCCGAGACCCAACTGTTTCTTAACCAAGGTTCCAAAGAAAGCTTGGCTGATCGCTGATTTCTCCGTCCAAGGGGACAGAACAGCATCATCGGTGTGGGATCCTTGAATCTCAACACCTTTGACTACCTGTGGTAGGTAGTGTTCGGTGAGTGCCAACTGTTTCAGCTCGCAGAGGGGGCTCTCTTGTTGGACCTCTACTGCCTCACCTGTAGTTGGAGGTTCACCCACAGGGATTGTGCTCTCGTCTGAGCATTCCCTTTTGCCTTCCGCGGTACCTGCCGTTAGACGGTCAGTGTTACTCTGTGTAGGCATATCGATCGGCAGTGGTTGACTCACTCTGGTCCACATTGTCTGATCGCCATAATCTATAACCGCGTCGAAGCGGTTTATAAAGTCTTGGCCAACCAAAAATGGGCATGAGTCAACGGTGGACACGTATACCGGGTGGTATAGTGTCGTCTCACCAATCTGCATGTGAACCATTGCTATAGCTGTTAGGGTTGTACTCGTCTCCGAGAGACCCTGCAAAACTATAGCACATTCTCTGAGGGGTATTTCCCTGTCAACACCGCTAGCGGCCAGCCGCAGCTCTTCTAACAGTGTGGGTGACATAACGGATATGTCTGCCCCACCATCCAAGAGGGCCTCTTTTCTGAGGATCCCTTCCAACGTGATGGACAGGTAAGCCTTCTTAGCGGGCCCCTTTCTGATAATGTCACACAGGAACTCACCAGGTTGTCTCCGACGTTTATCACGCCTACCCCTGACTGTGTGACCTTCATTTATCAGTACTGTTAGTGCAGACACACATGGGTCTGACTGTTCAGTTCGTGGCGAGCCACTTTCAACGGTGAGTGAGCTTTCCCCCCCTTTTTCTGACGAGGGGTGCTCAGGCTCCGTAGCAATGAAGTCATGGTTACAGTCAACGTTCTGTTGACTGTCACATTCTGGACTGTCAACGATTCGACTGTCATTACCCTGATTGTCAGCATCCTGGCCACCAATGTCTTGGTGACTGCCAGCAACTGTGGCATTGTTGTTGTTAGAATGTTCAGAGTTACTATCAATGATAGTGCTACACATCACACCGGGTTTGTTCTCATTTTTAGTATTTTCCCACGTGTCGAACATCTGACGTATTTCCTCCTTGACTTCTGGGGACAGAGGGCTACGGCCTTTCCTCCGGGACTTCTGCGATTTTTTGTCTGTCTCGGACTGTTCAGTTTGAGGGGTAGGGGGAGCAGGTCCACGGCGTGGGGGCCCCTTCCGGGCCCAGACTGGCTTCGGGTGTCCCCTCTGGGACCACCCTTGGTTCGGGGGTTCCTGCTGGGACCACCCTTGGTTATATGGGTTACCCTTGTACCCATAATCTTTACTCGTTGGACGCGCACCCCCCTTTTGATCCTTTTGTTCACCCTCCGTGTTTTGCTTGAGCCACCTTGGGTTTTTCCTCAAGCGGACACCCCCACTTTGTGGTTTGTCAGGGTGAAAGGTCTGTTTCTTTTCGCCTGTCGGTGGATAGGGAGCTGGTGCTCGCGTCCCTTCCAGTTCCAGCGATTGGGAGTCGGCTCTCGCACTCGTGAACACCTCTACGGGTGTTCTGCATTCCATGCGGGCCTCGAAAACATTTACGGCGCATTGTTTCATTTCCTTGATGGTCTTGTCTCTGAAATTAGCCATCACTTGAACTGACTCTTTTATATCAGGGTGGAGGTTTTTACCGAAAAGGTATTTAAAACCTACGTCGTCCTCCATGCCCGGTTCATTGCGATTACCAAAGAA
Source organism: Garcialebias charrua (assembly GCA_038048925.1). Classification (NCBI taxonomy): domain Eukaryota; kingdom Metazoa; phylum Chordata; class Actinopteri; order Cyprinodontiformes; family Rivulidae; genus Garcialebias; species Garcialebias charrua. The sequence continues at coordinate 3,755 of JBBPBX010091773.1, forward strand.
AGCCTGGAACATTCTCTGGTAATATGCCTGTGGATGCTCCTTCTTACCTTGCACGACCTTCTCGGCATCAGGGTAGCCACCAGGCCCCATGTTTGGAGTGAACTCTCGTATAAGAGTATCACGCAACAGTTTGTAATCTGTTTTTATGGCGTCCGGTTGGCGAACAATGAAGTTATATACAGGCCAGTCTGCGGTGAGCCTGATCAGCGCAATTTTATCCTCAGCAGTAGCATTTGGAAAATTACCCAGCTGGAAATCAAGAGAGTCTAGGTAGTTCTTTGTATAGATTGAACCCAACGGCCCTGGCTCAAAGCGTTGAATGTATCTAGAAAGCTTCTGGAGTTCAGGTATTGGAATAGAAAGTTTAGCATCATTGCTATTCCCATTTACCTGTGATCCATGTGCAGGTGTTGATGTTGAGGACGCAAGTCCCTGCTCCGACTGGCGGGTCTTAACAGGTACGGTGAGCTGTTCTGCATCACCGCGTGGAGGTGGTGGGGGTGGTGGTGTGATGCCTTGAGAATGCTTTGCCACAACATCCACCCACCTCTCCCTTTCTTTAAAGAGGTTTTCTTTAGTTAAGGTCAGTTCCACCTTACTTTCAGTCAATTCTCTGCGTAAACAATCAACTGCAGTTTGTAGCGCTGTGCACTGTTCACTGAGTTTTCTATTTTCCTCGAATTGAGTGCTCTCTTTTAGTTGTTCTTTTAATTTATCATACTCTATTTTCAACATTGTGCACCGGGTGTGGGCTTCTTCTCTTTTTTCCTTGTTCTCTTGTAGATCTTTAGACATCGATTGTACCTGTTGCTGTAATATTTCATTCTCTCTGATAGAATCGTCATATTTTTGTCCTCTGGACCGAATGTTTTCTTCATATGAATGTGTTTGCAACAGTATTTCATTGTTTAAACGTTCAATCTCTGTATTTGTCGTTTTCTTGTATGACACAAACTCTGAAGTGGTACCTTCGTGTTTAGTTTTCTCATCAGCCAGTTTATTTTTTTCATCAGCCAGTTCATCCTCAAGGTCCCCACTCTTATACAGTTCATGGTCCAGTCTGGTCTTCAACAGAAAGGCCAATTTGACAGTACGGTCGGCGCTGAGCTTTTTTCCACCTTTTTTGATTATGCCTGTTGCTAGACTTTCTAACTCTGTGTCCAGAGTCGGGGTGTCCATTGCTGCTACCTCCTCACCATACTTCACGAGTGTTTTCATTAGCAGTTTTAAGGCATTATCAACACAATCTGTGTCCTCTGACTCAGACTCTGAATCCTCCTGCGCTGGGATTTTCTCCTCAACCGGCGCTGGAGTTTGCTCACCATCAGCATCCTCCAAGGATGAGGATGGAACAACTTCATCTGATTGTTTATCCATATTTGTTTTGAGTCTGTAAAAATCAACAAGCTGGTACATGCAGGTGTTATTCGAAAAAGAAATTCGTTATCAAATTAACCTCACTGTTGTAAACGTACACAGAAAAACGTTAAAAATGCTATTTTTAACCAAAAGTGTACAGTGTATGCCAATGCTGTTTAAAATTTTGAATGTGGAAATGCTCTGCTCTCCATCAACTTTTCTTTTTTATTTAATCTGAAAATTAAATAAAAGATGCTTTTTTGAGTGTTATTTTAAATCTCTTCAGTATTTAAAATGAGCATCAATTGTTCGTCTGTACCTCTGTTTTCAAAAATTCTTTATTTAAAATAAACAGGAGTTTTTGTTTGTGTACAGAACAATTTTAAAGCTGGTAATTTTCACCATAAAAAATGCTGACTTTATGATGTGTTGAGAGAAAACTCATCTATTAACGTCCAGCAGGGGGCAGCGTCGCGTATGTTATCACGAAGCGACTGAGTTTAAATCAGTACATGGAAAGAAAACAACCTATTAGGGTTAGTTTTCAGTAAGAACGTGATAATTGCTCGAACCGCTTTCTTGTCAGAGACAAGTTTATGTTGTTGGACAGTTTAGATGTACACAGGTGTCTTAAAAGTGGACAAGGTCATGTCCACTACATAACTTAGTGTGTTTGTGTAAATAGAATTATTCATTTTGTGATGTAGTTTGTGTATTACAGTTAGAAAAATTAAGTAGAATTATTCATTTTGTGATGTAGTTTGTGTATTACAGTTAGATAAATTAAGTAGAATTATTCATTTTGTGATGTAGTTTGTGTATTACAGTTAGTAAAATTAAGTAGAATTATTCATTTTGTGATGTAGTTTGTGTATTACAGTTAGAATGATGTAGTTTGTGTATTACAGTTAGAAAAATTAAGTAGAATTATTCATTTTGTGATGTAGTTTGTGTATTACAGTTAGAAAAATTAAGTAGAATTATTCATTTTGTGATGTAGTTTGAAGGTTATCATTGGTTGAACAAACTGTGAAATAAGGGGCAGATATAATAAGATTTCATCTTCTTTCTGCTCCTTTCATTTTATCCTACTTGTATTCTTGTATCTGATGAAACTGTCTTGTATTGTTCTTTTAAAATGAATGAATAAACATCAAATCAAATCAAATTGGTAACTAAATTGTCCCTAGGTGAGAAAGAGAGAATGTTTGTCTCGTTTGTCTCTATGTGTCCCTGTGATGGACAGGAGACCTGTCCAGGGTGTCCCCCACCTCTCACACAGAGACGGCTGGACATGGGCACCAGTGACCCCCGTGATTCAAAAAAGAAGAAGTGGGTAAAAGAGTAGACGGCTAGAAGGCTTCAATTTTATCTACAAGATCTGAAGGTCTGTGGGCAGCAGGGTCTTCATAAAACTCCTGAATGGAATGTAAAAGAAAAAAATTGTCACATCCTTCTTAATGTACTAATGTGGGAAAATACCTCTTTCCCAAATTTGCCGTAAAAAAATAAAAAAATAAATTGGCAGAGTGTAGTCACACACTGGTTCACTCAGCGTGGGGCGCATGGAGCCCCAAACATCTGAACAAAATCCAAAGAGTGAGGAACAATGGAGAGAGCGATGGTGGTATTGTGGTGTGTTGGTGAGGTATGTGGCCTCATCTCTCTCTCACCCAGTAGGAGGAGCCAGCGAGGTGCTCCCCAGGTTTTACGAGGTGAAGAAGAAGAAGTGTTCGTGTGTTCATTCATTCATTCTGTAACTGGTTTTGACGCTCGAAGGATTAAAGGCAACTGCTTGCAGATCAGTTTGTTTCTCCTTCTTCACACGCTACAGTTGGTGACCTGACGTGAAATATGTCAGAACCAAACGAGGATGTTGTTTCTTCTTCGGACCCCGCCGCCGCGACGTCTGCTCAGCTGTTGCAGCCGAACCCAGCCGACTTTGCTCCCGCAGCGAGTGTTAAGCTCCCGGAGTTCTGGCAGAGTGACCCGGTTTCGTGGTTCCAGCACATCGAGGCACTCTTTCGCCTCCGAGGCGTGAACGCAGATGAAACCAGGTACTTCTTGGTCGTGTCAGCTCTGGATATGCAGTCAACCCGCAAAGCCATGCCGCTGCTGCGCGACCCGCCGCACGTGGACAAATATGGCGCCCTCAAAGAGTTTCTGCTTCGAAGGTACACTTTGACTTCAACTGAGAGGGCTGATAAACTGCTATCGCTGCCGGGTTTGGGTGACGGCACGGCTGTGAACATGATGGACAAAATGCTGTCGCTACTTGGTTCAGACGACGGGGGTTTCCTTTTCCCTCACATTTTCCTGCGCCAGCTTCCGTCGCAAGTGAGGGCTACTTTGGCCAATTCCCCTTGTTTATCTACCGGTGATTACCGGGGTTTGGCGGAGGAGGCGGACCGGGTCCTGCTGGCTACCAGACGGTTCGCGGTGCAGAGTACATCGGTGGAGCCGGAGCAGACGGTGGAGATGGAGGAGCCAGCGGCGGTTTCAGCTGTTGGCGCGCGAACTCGGCGGGGGAGCTCCCTTTGTTTCTACCACCGGAGGTTCGCAAACAAAGCTAAGCGCTGCATCCCACCATGTGCATGGGTGTCGGGAAACGAGGAAGCCGGCGCTCAGTAGCAGCTGTGGGCGCTGGCGAGCGAGGTGAGCTGCTCTTTGTCACAGACTCCCTGTCAGGACGTCGTTTTCTGGTTGACTCTGGCTCCCAGAAGAGTTTGGTCCACCCTGTTGGACCTGAATTAGCAAGCCGAGGCAGTGGCCCACTGCTAACTGCTGCTAACGGTTCTCCCATTGGAACTTTTGGCACTAGACGGGCAACAGTTTCTTTCCATGGTCGTGAGTTCGAGTGGGACTTTGTTGTTGCCTCAGTGACTGTTCCTATTATCGGGGCAGATTTTTTATGTGCTCATGGACTGTTAGTAGATGTTGCTAACCGCAGACTTATTGACGCTGTAACTTTTGCAACTTTCCCATGTGTATCTGGGGGGGCTGGGCCGCTAACTCATGCTAATGTTTTAGTTTCAGGAGATGTTTTTCAAGGTTTGTTGGCAGAATTCCCCTCTTTAACTACACCTGCTTTTTCCTCTTCAGAAACTAAACACGGGGTCGAGCATTTCATCCCTACTACGGGACCGCCCGTTTTCGCACGTGCACGCCGCCTCGACGCTGTTAAACTGGCCATCGCTAAAGAGGAGTTTGGTACCATGGAGAGGTTGGGTATTGTTAGACGCTCTAACAGCCCGTGGGCCTCCCCCCTTCACATGGTACCAAAAGCAGACGGGTCGTGGCGCCCATGTGGCGATTTTCGCCGTTTAAATAACGTGACGACGCCTGATCGCTACCCCATTCCGCACATTCAGGACTTTTCTGTTCGGTTGTCGGGTGCTTCCATTTTTTCTAAGGTGGATCTGGTGCGCGGCTACCATCAAGTCCCAGTGCAGTCCAGCGATGTACCTAAAACTGCAGTAATCACCCCCTTTGGGCTTTTTGAGTTCCTCCGCATGCCGTTTGGACTAAAGGGGGCAGCACAGACTTTTCAAAGGCTGATGGACTCCGTGTTACGTGGCCTCGATTTTGTGTTTGTCTATCTGGACGACATTTTGGTGGCCAGCTCGTCAACCGAGGAGCACCTGTTGCACCTGAAAGAAATTTTTCAGCGCTTGGATGCACATGGCTTGATCATTAATCCGGTTAAGTGCCAGTTTGGTTTACCGGTGATCGATTTTTTAGGTCATCGAATTTCCGCGCAGGGTGCAGTTCCATTGCCTGCCAAGGTGCAGGCGGTGGCAGAGTTCCCACGTCCTCTGGTGGTTAAAAAGTTGCAGGAGTTTTTGGGCATGGTGAACTTTTACAACAGGTTCATTCCCAATGCAGCCCATCTCCTGCAGCCTCTCTACGAGGCCCTGCGCTCGAGGAAGGCGACTGACACAGTGGTTTGGACCCCGGACCGGATCACTGCTTTTGATGGTGCTAAGTCCGCGTTAGCTAGTGCGGCACTCCTAGCCCATCCAGATTCAGAGGCCCCGATTGCGTTGACAACTGATGCTTCGGATATAGCTGTGGGGGCCGTTGTAGAGCAACGCGTTGGCGACGCATGGCAGCCGTTGGCATTTTTCAGCCGTAAATTGCGGGACTGCGAGCGCAAGTACAGCGTTTTTGACCGCGAGTTGTTGGCGCTATTCTTAGCTACACGGCATTTTCGTTTTTTGCTGGAGGGTCGTTCATTTACGGCTTATGTGGACCACAAACCACTCACGTTTGCAATGTCTAAAGTTTCGGAGCCCTGGTCAGCACGTCAGCAACGGCACTTGGCGGCCATTTCAGAGTTTACAACGGACGTCCGCCATGTGGCTGGAAAATCCAACTCAGTGGCAGACTGTCTGTCACGGGTGCTCGTTTGTCCTGTGCTCCTCGGGGTAGATTTTTCTGCCATGGCCGCTGACCAACCGGGAGACGCTGATATAACTGCCCTTCGTGCCGGCGTTTCAGGGCTTAAGCTAGAGGAGGTCAAATTGGGAGAGGGCGGTCCTTTGATCCTGTGTGACGTTTCCACAGGCCGGACACATGCGAAACAGCCTCCTGGGGCAGGTTCAACGGGGTGTGGGGGGGGAGACGGTGGGTGGCAGCCGGGTGGTTCCATCAGGTTGGCGCCGCCGCATTTTTGACTCTGTCCACTCTCTCTCGCACCCAGGTGTGCGCGCGTCTGTGAAACTAGTCAGCGCACGTTTTGTGTGGCCTGGTTTACGCAGAGAGGTGAGGAGTTGGGCAGCGGCTTGCGTGGCTTGTCAGCGTGCCAAGGTGCACCGGCACACTAAGGCACCACTGGAACCATTTCCCATTCCAGCCAAGCGTTTTGACCACGTGCATGTGGACTTAGTTGGTCCCCTGCCCCCATCACGGGGTTTCACACACCTGCTTACAGTGGTCGACCGCACAACCAGGTGGCCGGAGGTCGTTCCTCTTTCTTCCACAACTACCTCCGACGTGGCTGGTGCGTTCCTCTCCACTTGGGTTGCCCGTTTTGGTGTGCCCTCGGACATCACTTCAGACAGAGGTCCCCAGTTTATTTCAGGGCTCTGGTCCGAGATGGCGCGCTCCTTGGGGGTGCAGGTGCATCGCACTACCGCCTACCACCCTCAGGCTAACGGGTTGGTTGAACGTTTCCATCGGTCTCTTAAGGCGGCGTTACGTGCTGCGCTAACAGACGTTGGCTGGGTGGAGCGTTTGCCGTGGGTGCTGCTTGGGTTGCGATCAGCTCCTAAGGAGGACCTCAACGCTTCATCAGCCGAGTTGGTTTTTGGTCAGCCTGTACGAATCCCAGGGGAGTTTTTGTTAGACGCTGCCGCTCCACGGTTCCCCGAAGCGGTGGACCCCTATTCGCAGAGTGGTCTTTTGGTTCCGGGTCCTGTGCACCATTGTTTCCCGCAGGCGTTTGTGCCCACTGCACTCCAGTCTGCCCGTTTTGTTTTTGTGCGACGTGACGCCCACCGTTCGCCCCTCCAGCCTCCGTATGACGGGCCGTTTCGGGTGCTCGAAAGGGGCGCGAAAAGTTTTGTTTTAGACATGGGTGGGCGTAGAGAGCTGGTTACAGTGGACCGCCTGAAGCCAGCCTATGTGTTGGCTGATGATGAGGTGTTGCCGGCTCAGGTTCCTAGACGCGGCCGCCCTCCTGCTCGACCCCATCTTCCGTTTTCTCCCCCCAACTGTGTTCCTCCCCCTGTGGCACAAAATGTTGTTCCTGCACGGGTGCCAGCCGTTTCTCCGCCCCCGAGTCGACGCAGTCGGTTCGGCAGGTTGATTAGGGCCCCTGTGAGAGACTGATATGTTTTGTATTTGCCCTTCTGGGTGTTCGGGGGGGGGCTGTGTGGTGTGTTGGTGAGGTATGTGGCCTCATCTCTCTCTCACCCAGTAGGAGGAGCCAGCGAGGTGCTCCCCAGGTTTTACCAGGTGAAGAAGAAGAAGTGTTCGTGTGTTCATTCATTCATTCTGTAACTGGTTTTGACGCTCGAAGGATTAAAGGCAACTGCTTGCAGATCAGTTTGTTTCTCCTTCTTCACACGCTACAGTATGAAGTTTATTCAGGCTGATATTTGGTTTGCAGGAGCTGAGATGACGACTGGAGAAATCACAGGAAGTGGAGAGGACTTGGAAGGACATGGAGGAGCAAGGCTTGAAACCTTGTGAATTGTTCTCATGTTTACCGGCTGTCGATTCATTTACCGTAAGGTGCTTAATGTTCCAGCGTCGTATGGATCGCTGCCAACTGTGCAGAGTGGGCAACAGGATCAGGTGCAGGTGTGGAAGGGTGGCTTGATTGGATCATTGTCAGCTGTGCGGGAAAGTTAATATGACAGGCAAACCTAATCCCACAACTTTAATCAGAACTGCCGATAAGATTAGCAAAAAATAAACAAGTAAATCTGTTGTTTACATGTTTCTGCTGTGATTTTTATATTATAGCCACATGCAGAGCGTGGACACTTCTGTATTTAGCATGAAAACAGTTACCGGTACATAAAAATACATTTGTATCGATTGGCAGTATTTATAGAATGTGTGAAATGTGTCATGATACTTTTTATTTGTTAACTTTTGTTTTATCAGGAATTAAATCCATTGAGATTATTCATCTATTTTCTAAGGATGTCCTGTGCAATGTGCAAACAAGCCATTACAAATTCATTCATTCAACCTTTATTTAGGCAGGTTAATCCCATTGAGCCTCGAGGACTCATTTACAAGAGAGACCTGTCTACAAACTAAAGAATGATGACAACAGCAACAGTAGATTTTCCTTGAACAATCAACAATAGACAAACATAAGAGAGAAATACAGCAACCATACTGATCTATGGAGATAAAAGGGTCTCAAAACGACTCACACGTGCACAGACAGTTGTGCATCTGGTCCTGTGCATGTGTGAATTGTTTTGTGCATGCATGAAACTGCCTGTGCACGTGTGAAACTGTCTGTGCACGTGTGAGTCGTTTTGAGACCCTTTTAGCTCCATACAGATTGTTCCAAGACCACTGACCCAAATAGGACATACAGGGAGTCCTTGAGTTACGGCGCCCTCCACCCACGGCAACTCGGACCTACAAACAGTACAGTTGTACATTAAATTCAGCACTGGTGTGTGTTTTTAGATGAAAGTGTGTTAGCTAACCGTTTGTTAACATAGTTCTGTGCATGTTTATGAACCAGTATGTACGTTTGTGTTGAAAAACGGGTGTTTGGCGCAGCGTTAGCATACATTTTCTGACTTACGAACAAAAATCCGGACTTACGAACGCACGTGCTATGGGTTCCGACTTACGGCAGAATCGGGTTACGAATGGTCCTTAGGTCCGGAACTTGTTCGTAAGTCGGGGACTCCCTGTACTCATCTTTCCTGACTCTGTGCACACAAAGAGTACCTTAAACCAAAGCCTGGCCCTGAGACTGTGTGTGTTCTACAGTGAAATGAACTTGGAGTAGATACATGATGGTCATTTTCCTAAAATGGCGTTATATATGAAAATATACCAATGCTTCATCCTTCTAATATTGAGTGAAGTCCAGCAAGGATACAATAGTGAATCCTAAAGGGTGAACCTGTTCTTTACCTCAGAGCAGGTCAATGGGCTCAGTTTAGCAAATGTAGTGGAGGAGGCAAATCTGTAGATTGTGTCTCTGTAGTCCAGCTGTGATAAAAACAAACTTGTTACAAGACGCTTATGGGAACAAATAGAAAAACATAGTTTCAGTTGATACAAAACAGAGTCGATTTTAGCTTTTCAATTAGACATGTAATGTGATGTTTAAAATTAGGATATTTATCCATCCAAATACTGTACTGTACCAAGATATTTGTATGTCTACAAGTTCTATGATGTCATCATAGTCTTTTCATGAAAGGAATGATTACCGCAGAATAATGGGGAACAACATAACTTTGGTTTTGCTACAGGACTACGTTTGAATCACAGAGAGCGTTCTGTAAGGTGATTAAATCCGTCTGAAGATGTGAGTGTACTGCATCTAGAGAGAGCACTGGCGAGTACAAAACTGTATCATCTGCAATCATAAAATGCACCTAATGAAGTTGCTTTTAGAAAAAGCTTGGGGTGATCCTGTGCATGGATGCATGTTGCTTGTGCCTCTATATGAACAAGCGCATGAAGTGCACAGCTGCAAAGTGCTAACCATTTGCTATTGAAATGGTTAAAACACCAACTGGTGGGAACTAAATTACAGCTGCTGGTTTGAAAGTAAGGATATAATTTTGTGGAGAAACAAATCAATAATACGTTTAGTGACTTAAGGTATTTTTACATCTCTGGACAAAATTTGCTCAAAGGGTCAAAGTGCATTTGGGGAGGATGTTACTTTTTAACGTCAGATAAAACAAAAATAATACACATGCAAGTAAGTAAAACTATCGTAAGCTCCTACTTGATCTGCAGTGTTACTGATTTATTGTTTCACGTATAACTGACACTTCCAGCAAACGCAGCTGACTGTGCATGAAGACATCTTCTACGTTCAGGTCTGGGTCCACTGATCCTCTAATCAGAACCAGGGCCTTCGTGGAGCTGCTTTACCCCTTTCATTGTAAAACGTCACACTTTGTTTCTCTGGCACCACTTTCTAGGTAATTCTTGTTGCAGTCAGGTGAGTACACAAGAGCTATGGAATTGACTGATTTTCCTTCTACTTATCTTATAAACATGTATGAGAGCAAATATTGATGTCTGCCTTCCTA